>VUQK01037612.1:0-14161 GCA_015106715.1 Bujurquina vittata | reverse complement strand
TTCCACAAAAAAAAAAAAAAAAAAAAAGATTCATCTGACCACAGAAGAGTTTTGTTCTTTGGCTCAGTTTATTTTAACTGAGCTTTGGTCCAGAGAAGACAGCAGCATGTGGAGTACATTTTCATGTCCCGTCACACACTCACCGTCGCTGGCATGTCTACTTCCTTGAAAATATCTGTTCTGGGAAGGCAGTCAGTTATTCAGATATGATGGCATACAGTCAAACAGAGTAAAACTTCCTCAAACATCTACTATGGTATTTTCCACTCAAGCACTCCTACTGCAGCGTCACGGCCCACTCAGTCTGACCAGTCCCGCTACTACAGACATCATCATTGGGGTCCTAATGCCAGCTCTACTCAATTCCCACTTATTCCAACTGCCTCTCATGTGAAGACAGGACCCTGTGTAAACATTATAAATTCCCATATTCTGAGCTTTTCATCTTATTTTTTTATTTACAAAATCCTACAGAACCAAAATTCTACAAGACCAACAAAACCCTTTAAGACAGGTGCATATGCCAACATGTGCCAACAACACCAGCACTGTAAGATTTTGTAAAAATGGGGGGGACTCTTAAGAAGCTACTTCAGCTTATACAGCTTATAATATAAATTCCAGGATCTTTGTTCACTTGAACTCCTCACAGTCTGCAATTACTAATACATCACTAAGGCCCTTTCTCATATTAAAGTAATAATTAACAAGCCAGCCACCAACAGGAATCCAGTAAGCACATCGAGTTTATGTAAATGGACTAGTTCTTATATAGCGCTTTTCTAGTCTGAGCGCTCAAAGCGCTTATACAACATGTTTAAATTTACCCCATTCACACCCATTCACACAAGCACTTCCATATGTAACTAAGCTAAGTGCTCATTGGCTAACATTCACACACATTCACACTCCAACGCATGCGTCGGAGAGCAACTCAGGGTGTTAAGTATCTTGCCCACATTGCCATGCAGGCTGGAGCAGCCAGGAATCGAACCACTTCCGATCAGTCGGTGGCCTACTCTACCTCCTGAGCTACAGCCACCCAAACACTTATGTATAGTGAAATGTAGTGCCGCTTACTTTTCCAGCCTTTTATTGCCCCGTCCAAATTTTTTTTTTGACGTGTTGCTGCCATCAAATTCTAAATGAGCTAATATTTCTCATGAAGGGTTTGCTGGATTTGCAAAGCACTGCATTCTGTTTTTATTTACATTTATACAGTGTCCCAACATATTCAGAATTGGGGTTGTACTTATCAGTTGCATGCCTGTTATATCAAAGTAAGTTCCTTTAGAATCCCTCCAGCGTTCTTACATTGTAGTAAGTTAAGTGTTGATAAAATGATGGTGTTTCATATTTGAAGTGTAACATTTGTTGTTAAAAGTGAGACAAAGAAACTCTGAAGACGTTTTTGAGTTGTAAGTTTGGCTTCTCCAGAGTAAAAATTTGGAAATCAACAGTAAAATCTCACATCTTAGAAGCCTGTCAGCATTTTGTAAAATTTAAGGCTCTAATAGGAGGAACATACATGCAAATTTTGGGGCTTATTTCCACTTTTAAAAGATACTCACAGTTGTCTGCTCCACTAAGACTTCTGCAGGCTCGCAGTCATGTGTCAGTAACTGAACTTACTGACTGACTGCCACTGTTTTTCTTTTGGGTTATCTGCCATCAGTAAATTCAGAGGAATCATGTTTGCATAGATTTGAATGATCTGAATAATCTGTTCTATGCAAACATCCCTTCCTCTTTGATAAAACACAGAACTTGGATGTTTTCATCTGTACATGAAACGTGTCCTCAACCCATGCCATATCATAGCCTGAAGTTCAAGTCAGTGTAAGGATTCACAGGCTGATTGGTTACGGGCAGTAGTTTTGATTGATACATGACAGTAAGGGATTCATTTTCAAAATAATTGTTTTGCATATAATTCAGGTGCATTTTAGCATCACTGCTAGTAGTGGTTACAAACTTAAGTTTAGTTACATGTGAAGTTCACGATTACCTCTATGAATCCTGAGCGCTTGTGCAACAGTTTGACTGAATCCAGGCAGCACCTAGCACTCCTGAAAGAGTAGCTGAGTGAAATGTACACTGATTTGCATTTTGTTTTCTTTGAACTTTAGATGCTGACATAAATGATTTGAATTTCTTTTCCCCTTCCTTATGGCCAATACTCAGATGTGACTAATAGAAGTCTGAATGATTCTAAAAGGATTTCTTCACTGTTTCCCTGCAGGGTTGAGTGACAAACAGCTGCTGCAGCCCAGTGTTGATACTTTGGAGCTGAGTAGTGACAGACAGCTGCAGAGGAGTCTGAACAGGTTTGAAATGCTCAACACTTTAAAGCAAATGGAGAAAGTCTATGTGTTATAAGTTACGCTCCTTATTGTGCCATTAAGTCCACTGTATCTGTTTTTGCAGTGTCAGGTCAAAGAGAAGCAGACGAGGCCCGGTCATCGAGGCTGATGGGATGCTCAAGATGTTCCACTGTCCATACGAGGGCTGCAGTCAAGTTTATGTAGCAATCAGCAGCTTTCAAGTAAGTTTTGAACCATATATAATTCATATCTTGGCAAATGTTTGCTTTTCTTTTCTCATTTAGTTTTATGACCTGACTCTATTAGAGCACTTACGGTACACTGAATAAAATATATCTGGACTGTTCATGTGGCCATCATTTTTAAATAAAACTATAAAATCATATTTTACAGGTTTTAAAAGCCAATAAAATACATTTCTAGTCTTTGCGATGGAGTAATTTATGATGGAGTACGACCTTATTGGGTGGTATTTATTGCAGCGTAGTGTCGGCACATAGAAAATTTGGGGTGGGAGAGGTTTGCACTCTACTGAGAGTCCTAGTTTAGGACAGGTTCTGTTTGTAGCTTCTGTTTTTTTCGCGCAACATCTAAATAGCTGTTCTCTGTAGAATCACGTGAACCTAGTTCACAGGAAAGGGAGGACCAAGGTTTGCCCTCACCCTGGCTGTGGAAAAAAATTCTACCTGTCAAACCATCTGCATCGCCACATGATCATCCATTCGGGTGAGCTTGCAAAGACGCCCCTGCGTATTGCCAGAATATCATCTGCATATACTTCCAAATGTAAACGTGACTCTTTCTACAGGGGTTAGAGACTTTATCTGTGAGACTTGTGGAAAGTCGTTCAAACGCAAAAATCACCTGGAGGTTCACAGGCGGACCCACACAGGAGAAACACCACTTCAGTAAGTCACTAATGCTCCAGACAGATCCTGTTGTTGGTGATTAAACCCTCAGAAGTTCAGCTTTCTGTTGCTTTAAAGTGAAGTTAAAATGTGGAGTGATTGTTGAGTCACTGGACTCTCTGGGAGCTAAATTTGTTATATGGCCCCAAATATTCACATTCTCACTTTATCATTTCCCGTTTACATCTTGTCACCCGCATCATCATCATCATCTGTCAGATGTGAAATCTGCGGGTACCAGTGTCGTCAGCGCGCATCTCTGAACTGGCACATGAAGAAACACACTTCAGAGGCCCACTACAACTTCACCTGTGAGTTCTGTGACAAGAGGTTCGAGAAACTGGACAGTGTCAAATTCCACAAGTTAAAGAGCCACCCAGACAAGCAGGCGACCTGAGGTGTTTGGACACTGCTAGTACAAGCTTAGCCATTACTGACTGGGCCTTCTGAAACCTAAGGAGGACTTCCAGTGGAGAGAAAGACTTTGCTGTGTCTGTCTTGCCTTGCACGTCCAGGACAATGAACATCACCGGTGTTCTTACAGGCTGAGGATGAAGGCAGAAGACTATCAGCTGTGCAGGACACACGCTGTCAGGATTAGAAGCTAATTTCTACTTATTTTCATTTATTAAACGTCCAAAGTGATTGCTATGATTGCTAAATGTTTCAAACAATTTTTTTGCTTACCAGACTTTGCAAAATCAGCAGGATTAACATTAGTATGTTTTCTTTTTTTCATCTCCAAAATTAAAAAAAGAAGTGTTTAAACATAGCTGTGTGCATTAGCAAGGCCAGCTAACTAGCTTCACAGACATTCTGTGAAATCATTGCTTTCCAAGCTAGTTGTGTTTTACACTTGAATCATTATTTGGAGATAGAGAAGCAAAGTGCACATTGATGACGAGCCCTACACTGTGTAGTGTTTCCCACTCTGTGGGACCGATTCAGGATGCTGCTAGATGTGAGATTTGGCTAATTGTAGCGCCTGTGTGTTTGCTGGGGAACCTTCCAGCAAATGTTTCTATGTCATACTGTTTTCCTCTGGTTTAGACAAACAGCCAAGTAAAAGTAAATGTTTTTAGGCCCTGGAAAGTGTTCTCCAGTTATGTAACAAATGGTATGATCTGTTTTAAAGACAGAGTCTGATTTTAATCTTTTAGCCTGCTCAGTTCATTAATGCCTAACCAGGAAGGTTTCTGTTTCCATCAACAATTTGATTCAATTTCATTTAATTCATGCAGCACCAAATCACAACTGCCCCTGCAAGCTGCTTTATATTGTAAGGTAAAGACCCTGCAGTGTGAAGCCCAGCAATCATAGGGGCAATGCTTGCCCCTATGAGCAAGCATTTGGCAACAGGAAGGAAAAAAAATCCCTTTTTAAAGGAAGGACCCTCCAGCAGAACCAGGTACAGGGAGGAGCAGCCATCTGCCGCGACTGGTTGAGGCTGAGGGGAGCGCGGTAGGACGAAAGACATGCTGTGGAAGAGAGTTAGACATTAATAATAACTAATGATTAAATGCATGGTGAAAAGAGTTCATCAAGGCTACCCCCGCAGCAGTACTGGACACTTGCATTTGCACTCTGCTATTGGATCTCAAAATTGGCTAAATCAACTTTTGCATCAGCAGTAGGAGAATGCTAGTTTGCGTCTCCTTCTGGAATTGATTCAGGGATCTTTAGCACATAATGCCAATGTGTTAACCACTATAGAGCTGCTAGACTGACCTGCGAATCATAACTGTTAACGAGAGCTGTGACCCTGAAAACCAACTGTGTTTTTCGGCTTTCTTTGTTGTCCACAACTTTGACTGTAACATTCTGAGCTGTCTGAGGAAGAACATTAGTCGGAATCATTAGCCTCCTCAAACACCGCAAGTGTCATTCGTGCTCTGTTAGTGCACTAAAAATTTATTTTAACCACCCTGATCATCATCACTCGCAACCCTCCTCACTTGATACATCTGGCTTCCTGCGTCGTCCCCAAAGCTGAATTCAAAATGAACCGAGTGGTTCTGACACGCTTGAGGAGAGAAAAGATTTGCTTTCTATTGGCAGAATCACATAATGGTTTGAACCCACCTTGTAATTAGGGCTGTTAAATTGGTCTGTTTGTTGGCTCTTTCTGCGCTGCATGCACAGATGCAAATGTAGGTTTTTCTGTTTCAATCACTCAAAGTGAACATGGAGAGCAGCACCGGTATTTATTTAACATTTTTCTTTTATCTGTTTTCACCATCCCAGTGTCCCAGGCACTGATGAGAAAGCATGTGAGATTAATGTGACAGTTTCTCAGGTATATTCACCTTTATTGATTTAATTTCTAAGAAAATGCACTTTTTTTCTCTCTCTTTTCACTCTCTTCTTTGTTAACTGGTGAATCACTAAAATATATCAATAAGACTCGTGTTTTGTGCTGTCTTAATGACACTTACATGACATATGATTAATATGCAGGCTATTTATGCCTTTTGCATAATGCAGTCCAGGGTGTGTGTGTGTGTGTTTGTGTGTGTGTATTGTGTGTGTGTGTGTGTGTGTGTGGTTATGTGGGTCTGCATAAGTAGCATGAACTGGCATGAAAAGCAAAAGTGTCATGACACCTAGTCATGAAATCTTTTCATACCTCTTAGTCAGATGAATGTTGGCCAAGTGTAGGTGGTTTGTAAGTGATCATTTCAGTGTAACATTTAGCTTGGGGGATATTGAACTTCTCCTGGTCACATTAAAATACTGAGATGAGATGATTAGGAATGAATATTAGGTAATGTGTAATATTTTCTCTTTTATTTCTGTTGCACTTTAGCTCATTGGCTACAAAATTGGCATGTCCATATTTTTCTTGTGTAAATCATCTTCTTTCTTTGACTGCTGAGTGGTTTCTGTCACAGCAAGTTATGGGATTTTCAGATAAAGCAAATGTGACGGTGTAAGCAACACGAGGCCAAAGTCTGAGCAGCGGTCATCTTGCTGACTTTCCACTTATTTAAAGTGAACCTGTTATGCTTCCATACACTTACTGCCTTGGTAGTACAGGTTTGTTCCACCTTATGCTCTCAGACCCCCCCCCATCTGCTTCATGGCGTAGATTCGGTGATTGTTTTGGTTCTTGTTAACATGGTAACATCAGAGGTGGCAAAGGCACAGCCATTCTGTACTTAAACAGAAGTACAAATACTTGTGTTACAAATACATGAACACAAACTCTAACCCTAAGATCAGTTGTAGTGGCTCAGCGTGGGGCAAAGAATCACAATGATTTCTCCAGTAGATGTTATTTGGGTGCAGGCTGACCTGTGCTGACCTGTGCTGCCGATGCTCTGTGGTTTACTGCTAATTTAATTCAGCAAGATGTAACCCAGTATTTCACATCTTAGCTGATTTCCATCCCCTTACACTGACAGTATACTGTTTGAAAAAAGATTGAATGAATGAATATAAGCACCACCAGCATAAATTCAAACTCATCTCTGCTACACATGATGTAACCTGTAACCGTGACCATGAGCACAGACACGGTGCACCCATCCAACATAAAGCTTCACAGTGCAGTACTGCAAACTAACCTGTTTAGTCTGCACCAAACTGCAGAGTATTTGCATGCAGCCTCTGAAAAACAAAAAGTTAGTGTACCTCAGTTTGTTTAGATGACGTTTCACAACATGGAAAAAAGAAACCAGCTTCACATCATGTACAGATATGTAGGCTTTAAATATCTAGTTTATCAGATGTCACTGAGCAGTCCTGACCTTTAAATCCAACCTCTCTGCTTCCTCTTTCTTCCATCGTTCTCCACCTCCAAGTGAACTTCTCTCTCGTTCTGGACAACAGCAGCTGGACCTTTAGCTAGCCGGCACACTGTGTGACAAACTGCACACAAACAGTTTGTGTGTTTGCTGATATTTGTTGACTTGATAGAAACGTTGCATTTGAAGTTACCTGCCACAGCACCTTACTCCATTCATGCTCCTCTTCTGTAGCGTTAGCTAGATGCTGAAGTACCATGAACACAACTTTTGGACATCAGCACTCGGTCAGGCTCACTGTGTTTTTGTGTTTTATTGTTCCTTCATTTAGGCTCAGATCAGTTTGATATTTGAATGCACAGTGACTGGAAATAAAAACTTCCCTCAGACGTGTTGAACCTAGAGTAACAGCCCCCACAGCCTCACACCACCTGAACTGTTAATACAAGACGGGATGGATCCATGCTTTGATATTTACACAGTCCCTACTATCTGAATGTTGCAGGAGAAAAATGGACTCATCAGAAACCATTCCAAAGCATTCTCTGTACATGCCTAAATGAGTTCTTCCTATGTGTTTGGCTCATAAGGATGATATATCTTTTCTTAATGAGTTTTTTAACTTTGTACAGTGAGCGTATATGCTGTAAAAATTCTGGATGTGGCCAGAGTCTGGCTAAGGTTTCTGCAAGGGTTAGCTAATCATGAAGACCTGGCTTATGTGGAGAACACCAAAGTGGCTTGTTTCAGACAGAGGTTAATGGCCCAATATGGCATTACTTTGAACTGTGAATGCATGCATATGTATATATATATATATATATATATATATGTATATATATATATATATGTACATATACAGACACCTTTAGTAAAACTACCAAATATAGTATTGAAGATATTTTTTTAATAGAAACCATTTATTAATTGAACACTGGAGGAAATATTTGAATGTGTTTATGCATGCATACAGAGCCGTGTTTCAATGTTAAAGCAGCAGTCCTATTGTAAGAATAAACATCAAAGATAAAAATCCTCTGTTCAGCGGCTTGTGCAAACTGGCACTCCCTCACCACGTCATCAAGGTAAACGACTTCTTTCACATTAGAGTACAAAAACACCTCATATCCAAACCTGAATGAATCAGGCTCTCCAATTCAGCTTTAGATCTTTTTGTTCTGTTTGGTAGTTTGGTATAATAACCACTCTTAATAAATGGTGAATTCAGGGTTATTTGAACTCACGCAAATAGTTATTTCAGTGTTATTTACAGTGCAAGTTTCAGAAATTAATCATTTGGTTGACTGTGTCATTAGTTTGTATAATAATAAATGCATACTTAATTCACACATCACATCACACTGTTGAAAGTCTTTCCTGTTGTTTGTTGAGTACAAAATGACTTTAATGACGGTCAGTGCAAACCAAACTCATCAACCCACTAAGAGTCGGATTCAAAAGTCAAAGCAGTGTTCCCCAAACCTGCCGCTGTGCGTCACGGCGGCCAAGCATCTCCACTTTCAGCTGCTCTGTCCAAAGAACGTTGTTCCAGAGGTCTTGTGGTTTTGTTTGGATGCAGCTTTGCAAACCTAAGCCGCGTTGCCATGTTCTTTTCTCCCGGCAACTCTTCCAAACAAAACATGTCTGTTCATTCTTTTTCTAATTGTACTCTCATCAAATTGTAACATTAAGGTTCAACATGCTAACCTGCGGAGTCTGAGGTGTAGCTCTTGGATTTTTTTCGCAGTTTCCTGCTGGGATGGCCACTCCTGGGAAAACTGTGGCATTGTGCTAACACACGCCTGGACGCTCCAGAGTGGCAAACTGCCAGAACTGGTGCTTTTATACACTCAGTTAATCAAGTGCTGCTACTTACCCTCTTAATTCCCATGGAAGCATTAGACTGTATATGCTGCTTCTGCATTTTGCCTTAGTTTTTGTTATATCATGCTCTGGTATATAACAGAACTGAAAGAGGGTGTACTTCCTTTTTTTTTTTCTAACAATTAATATAAATAAAAAAATAAAAGCAAGTGAAATAGGACACTGGCCATAGTCTCCAGGTTCACAGACCTGTGATTTGAGCCACCTGCCTCCTTATCCTGAGTTAGGCCATTATATCTGTCTAAGTAATGAGTGAGCATTGGCGCTGGCACAGAAACCTGTGAAACAAGTTCAGTGTTTGGAAATACATCGGTGTCAGCTGCGGTAAGTTTGGTTTTGGATATACAAAACCTCTATTCCTGTCCAGCTGATTTCATGTTTGCTTTAAGGCACACACCATGACCTTTTCAGGAGTGAACTCATTTGCATGTGGTGGTGGTGTTTTTACATTGCATTAGCTATATCATGTCACAGTTATACTCTCACAGCTGTGTGCACAGGTACATCTGAAACTCCACTGGAAATTCTCCCCGTGCGTAGAGGAAAACGGGTAATTGCTTATTTCCTTTACAGCTTTCAACAAGTTTAAGATCAATCTGTGGTTACTGATTACAAATTGTTACAACTACAACTGGTCACATTATTTTTGTCATATTTACAGACTGTTCTCAAATTAACACCTTGAAACAGCAACTGTTAAATGGCTGTTGCTGCTGTGCACAGGTGAGACAGGTGATCTGTTTCCCCCCCGCCCCCCGCTTTCTCCTCCTCCCTGCTCTGGGAGCTCCGAGCCTGGATCCATGGCGATGTGCTATTACTCAGCCGCTTTGGTCACGCCCACCCACTCCCTCCTCCCTTCACTGCACTTGTACTCAGCCAACAGCCTCAGAATAAGAGCAGAATGCTGGAAAAGTCCCCCCGCAAGTTGTTTAACGCATGACACAGGCACACAGGAAGCAAGGCGCACAGATCGTTGTGTGGGTCATTTTGTGAAAACAGCAGAACAATACCCATCTGTGCTCCTGTTGCCTCGCAGTGCGCTCCCACAGCGGCAGCCCCAATCTCAGTGGTGAAAGTAGGAATTAGAGAACATCCTTGGATAACAGCGGAGAAAGGTAAGCCAAAGACGTCACATTGATTCACTGTGATTTAACTGTTACATGTTTTTTGCTTGTGAGTTTTTAGTCTGGTTATTTTTCAAGAGCTGTACCAACAAAGGGAGGGATCCATCTGACAAAGATCCTTTGTCTCCTGAGACCTGCCTGCAATTATTCTCTTCAATGGCGTCCTTTGAGATTTGTGTGTGTTTTTGATGGTGGCTGGCAAGTTGGAGGCAGTTTCGAGGTTTTTTTTTTTTTTTTTTTTGTAGAAAAACAAGAGCATCATTTATCAAGTGTAAAATATCTCGCCTCCAGGCGAGACTTCTCCTTTCTGTTGGTCCTGAAGCGTTTTCACATTCTGGCTTGTTAATGCATCACCAGTCCCGCTCCTCAAAGTCAGAGTGCAGTCACTGAGCACAAGGAAGTGGGAACAGGTCAGTGGAGTGAAATAGCTGAAGTTTGGGGGGAGTCAAGGCAACAGCTCATGATCTTTGGGACAGCATCCTGGCCTCCAAATATATGATTAACTTGATGACTACCAGCTGTACTCTAACAGAACATGAGAGCGAATATTAACTGAGCAACCACTTCCTGGTTTTTGTTGATGTGATATGTTTGTATGAACCAATATGTGGTGAAAGGTGTTAGAGAATGAAAATAACCATAAAGTCTGCTGTGGTGCGAATGAAACAGCAGCAGAACGATTAAGATAATGCAGAGAGGAGGACACGGGGGGGGGCATATGCAGATTCCAGGAAAACAGCCTGTTGCTGTCTGCTCAGTCATGGTTGTTAGCAGCTTGTCTGTTTTCTCACGCCCCACAAAGAGCTCTTAACCATTCTGGGAGGTCGACACACATAAGTGACAACGTGGACGTGGCTGCAGAAAGAGGGGTAGTAGGAGGAGATTCAGTAGCAGGATGCTGTTATCTGTGTGTCTGTGTGTGTGATGGATGATCAACTGGACTGAACATCCTTACGCAGGAGTTTCCTACAGGTTGTGAATAGGTCGTTGCGCTAACCCTTAGTTCAGCCTAAACTAAAGCAGATCCGCTTTGTGCCATTATAGTCACAAAGCGGATCATTCCTTCCTGTGTCTTTGACCACTGCTCAGAAGCCGGCCCCACTCCAAACAATGCCAAAAGTGGGTCAGGCTTGATCTGTTTCTGCAGGATTTTGGAAAGGGTGTGGAAAATAGTGTTCCAGTAAGTTCTAATCTGTGGACAAGACATTGGAGCCGGCCTCACTAGCACATAAGTGCCAACACCTTGAATTGTAAAAGACCATGTCTAATACATTTAGAAGTAGAATGAACATATTCTTGAGCTTTAGACCATTGATTGTCTGTGATCATAATTCCTAAATCCTCCTGCCAGGCCTTTTTCCGATGGTCTAATGTAGGCGCCGAGTCTTCTTGTGACAGCCAATTATGGATCCCTGTTATTAGACTCTTATTTAATGGGTCAAAACGAAGAATTGCCTCCATAGAGGAGGGTGGGGGCAGATTCGGGAAGGATGGAAATAGGCTTTTTACACAACTTTGAATCTGTAGGTATTTAAAGAAATCGTTACTTTCCAGATTGAACTTCGTCTGTAATTGTTGAAATGTGGGGAAGACTTTATCAGTAAATAAGTGTTTTATACATTGAATCCCTTTATGAGACCACTGATTAAATGATGTGTTTATGGTTGATGGCGGGAGTGTGTGATTATTTATTAAGGGGACTGTTTTCAGTTTTAATGCAGAAAGGGAAAGTATGCAGAGGAATCGTTTGCATATCCATATGCACACTGCAAATGACCTTATAGTGTAAATGACAGGCCCAAGTGTTTGAGATAAGTTTTGAAGGGTAAAAGGTGAGGAGCTGGTAAGATGGCAGGTGTTTGAGCCCCCCCACCCCCACCCTGTCCCCTCCCTCCTTGGAAGAAACAGTTCTGCCAATTCATCGGCTAATTTCCTTCTCGTAAGGATGTAATGACACCTGAGACAACACACGAGCAAGCTGATTCATGCTGTGGGCATAAAAGACATTAATGTACGCACAAAAGTGTTGCAAACAAACCCGTCTTACTTACATTACACCAGACTAATGCTGCACAATGTGCTGGGTGTTTTCTGTCTTTCTTCTCCTAACTGTAGGCAGAGGTATCGGCAGCAAAAATGGGATGTTTTCAGTTCCTCAAAACCATGATGGTTATTTTCAATGGCATCATCTTTGTAAGTAACACCTTCAGTGTTTTATTACAAACAATCCATAGTATGATTTAATTTTGGAAGCAAAATCCTGACACGTACTCACACTTTTCAGAGTCAAAACATATTTTCTACAAGACCATTAATCCTTTATCAGACCCTCTTTGGCTGTGGTGTCATAGATGAATCATGGTGGCAGGCACAGAGACAAGAAAATTGTACCTTAAGCATAAAATCTGTGGAAGTGCTCCTTTAACTTCTCCATCCTCCGCGCGTGTCTTCTTCAGTTTGCAGGTGTTGCCATCCTGGGTGTTGGGATCTGGGTGAAGGTGGATAGCGGTTCAGTCCTCAACTTTCTTGGCAATATTCCAAATGCACCATCCGGGCTTAGTCAGGTGCTCAATGTGGGATATCTGCTGATTGCAATAGGGGTCCTGCTGGTCATCATTGGCTTTCTAGGCTGCTGTGGAGCCATGAAGGAGAGCAAGTGTATGCTACTGCTGGTAGGTTGCTGCCTGCTAGTTTACACAGGCTTAAAGAAATACTTTGTCATCTTCTGCACACAAGCTTATACAAACCTGATCCTTTATTACATACTACAAAATAAATGAAAGAGCTCAAAAGCAGGTTTCAGTTCATCTTTCAGTGCCATACAAGAAATTCTCATCGTTCTGAATGCTCTCTTCGTGATAACGTTGGCTTTGTGAATCCAAAAGCCACCAGAGATGCAAATATTTCATATGCATCTCTGGTGGCTTCTAACTGTGATGCTGAAAACTTATCTTTTTGTTCAGATTTTTACTTGTGTTTGTTTGAACAACTATGCCAACACATTAAATATGAGAAAATGCAGTTTGTTTTT
Organism: Bujurquina vittata; assembly: GCA_015106715.1. Lineage (NCBI taxonomy): Eukaryota > Metazoa > Chordata > Actinopteri > Cichliformes > Cichlidae > Bujurquina > Bujurquina vittata. The sequence continues at coordinate 1,144 of VUQK01037612.1, read as the reverse complement.
AGTACAAAATAGTACAAAATATGCATTAGTGGGATTTAAAGCTGCTGGCATAAAGATTACATTTGTGTTGGGACCATAGACTGTATGTAAAAGATGGACACGCGACCTCGCCACTGGTTTTGGACTCCATATTTTGAAACCTCAAATTAGTGTGTGACTGTAAGCCTTACAACCTACACAAATATGCTGTGTGTAGTCCTCCAAAAAGCCCAGCAGCATATAGCTCAACTCTGTGCACAGGCTACATGCTGATTGTGTCCCAGAAAGTGTCCCGGGACAGGGAAGGGAGTGACAGCGGAGTTCACTGTGAATGGGAGAGGGACAAAAGAAACAATTTAAAAAAAAAAAAAAAAAAAGCATAAAAAGCCCAGATGGTGGCTGCAGTGAACACTTTCTCAGTTTCACTTCAGTTCTTATGTTACAACTTTGCTTTTCTCCACGCTGGCAGGGACCAACAACAGCACAAGCAAGAGTAGCCCACAGGCTTGGTTTTTGTGACACTGCTCCCTGCTGACAGCAAACAGCTACAACATTTAGTCTGTTCATAGGACCACTGCAGAACCATGGTTTGCACTTAAGGGTGCAATGGACAGAAATGCATACATGCTGAACTAGTACTTGGGCCATTAGTACTTACTGTAGGCCATTAGTACTTGGGCTATTAGTTCTTACTGTAGGCCATTAGTACTTGGGCCATTAGTACTTGGGCCATTAGTACTTACTGTAGGCCATTAGTACTTGGGCCATTAGTACTTGGACCATTAGTACTTACTGTAGGCCATTAGTACTTGGGCCATGAGTACTTACTGTAGGCCATTAGTACTTGGGCCATTAGTACTTGGACCATTAGTACTTACTGTAGGCCATTAGTACTTGGGCCATGAGTACTTGGGCCATTAGTACTTGGACCATTAGTAGTTGGGCCATTAGTACTTGGGCCATTAGTACTTACTGTAGGCCATTAGTACTTGGGCCATTAGTACTTGGGCCATTAGTACTTACTGTAGGCCATTAGTACTTGGGCCATTAGTACTTGGGCCATTAGTACTTGGGCCATTAGTACTTGGGCCATTAGTACTTACTGTAGGCCATTAGTACTTGGGCCATTAGTACTTGGACCATTAGTACTTACTGTAGGCCATTA
>VUQK01037604.1:0-12956 GCA_015106715.1 Bujurquina vittata | reverse complement strand
GGAAAACCCATCCTTCTTGGGGCCCCTTTTTTTAAAGATTGGGGGGCGGGGGGGGGGGGTTGCACGTCCCACTTGAGGGGAAAACAGACAGAAAATGCTGCAGCTGAAAAGCCAGAAATGACCATGTGTTGGCTCGGTTTCCTGGAGATGAAATACAGGGATTTTTTTCCCACTTGTCCACAGTTTTGGCTTGTGTTGTGTTGAGATGATGCTGGCACTCTGAAGAAACAGATGCCTTTGATTAGCTGCCATTACTCCTCTGTGACATCATGCAAACATATTCCTGCTTCCTCCCATGGGTGATCGCAGGCCCGGTGTTGTTTTCAGCCAGTGATGTGTGTGTGTGTGTGAGTGTGTGAGTGTGTGAGTGTGTGTGAGTGTGTGACAGAGTGACAAACAGGGAGATTAAACACAAAATAGGACAATGAGATCGGGGCTGCGCGACAGAGGAAGAGGAGGGAGAAGACTCGTCCAAACACAGCTCTCACACTCAGTCGGCTCACGGGGATGAAAGTCGTGGTTCGATGGTGCAGTCAGGTTGGTCAGGCTGACGGGGGGGGCCTCTAAAGAGCGCTCCAGTGGATTAAAGCCAGACATGTGGCTGCTTGTGCTCCACGCTGACTGAAGGGGAGGACGGTGAGCGGGATTGTTGTTTTTGCCCGCTCCTCCAGTGTCCCCTCATCCTTGTTCCACGGTTCGGATGTGGAACCAGGGCTCCTCTTGCAGAATGATTGATGGCACAGATCTGCTCATTAGCATGCAGCACATTTTGGTCAAGTCACATTGCTTTTTTTTTTGAGGGACGGGTTTCCAAGTTGCCAGCACGTCATTTGCATAAATTTGAGGTATGGGCTACTTTATGCAAATCAGGCCTCTGAAAATTCACCAAAAACTTTGAAACTAGCAGATGTGAGTTTCCAATGAGACAGACGGAGTCACTGCAGTTTGTTTCCTGCTTTCACCTGAATGTGCAGCATCAAAAAAGTAAAGGTTTTATATTGAATTGATGTCATTAAGATGCAATTAAACCTCTGACTATCTGTGAAAAGCTTTAATCGTAGCCAGAGTGAAACAGGTTTGGGGGTGATGGTGGATGATTCTGCTGGCCGAGGCTGTGGTCCTCGGCCAGGAAAGTGTTGGGAGGGAGTCGCTGCCCTACGTGAAGGAGTTTAAAGTGTCCCAGCGTCTTGGTGATGACCGAGGGAAGAGGGGAGTGTGTTGATTCACAGCAACTGCTTCTCCACAACAAGAGGAGACATTTGAGGTGGATGCCTCCCCGCTCAGCTGTTTTGGGCATGTCCGACTGCGAGGAGCCCCGGGGGCAGATCCAGGACTCAAAGGAGAGATTATCTCTCAGCTGGCTTCAGTGCCCGGGGGGGCATCTCCGCTTAGACTGCTGCCCCCACGACCTGGACCCAGCAGAAAAGTGGAAGGATGGATTATGAAGATGATAAAAAATACTGTTAACTAAATATGTGCCTAGATCAAATGTAAAGGTCAGTATGCCAGCATGTGTGGTTGCTGGTTTGATCCCCGTCTCCCCGCTTATGTGTCGGCATGCAAGAAAGAAAGAAAATGTGCTCCTGCAGATGGAAGAAGTATGTTTGCAATGCAAAGCAAGCTGCCTGCAGCTGCATCGCTGTTTTAAGAAAAGTTTCCAATGATTTCTGAAAGCTGCCTTCAGGTTCTTTTCTAACATCTGTAACAGCAACTAAATATAAATGAAGTGCCTTCATGGCTGCATGAAATAATGGGTCTGATCACATTTAATAAACCTCGGGGGGCCTGGTGCGCTCTGATGAGTTACTGAGTGTATTTACATACTTTAATAGTTAACCAGAAAATTCCATATGGCGTATTCATAATGAGTGAAATCTTTATTCTTAGTCACTTAACAGGCGCGTGAGCATGCAAGGAACCAGAACTGCACATCAGGGCTCCGATAAGAAGCGACTGGGACTAGAAATCTGAGTATTTCACAGGATTTCGAAGAGCTTCCGAGAAATCTTGAATGATGCATGAAGACATTCTTGCAAATTCTTCAATTTTGAAACACTGAAAGCAAGAAGGAAAATAATGAAAGTCAAGTATGAGAGGAGAAAAGGTGGGAGTGCTACTTTGTATTTGTAGTCATCAATAAATGCACGCAAAATATTCTTCTAAAATATCAGTATTTGATGAATTCCTTCCCTCTCGCTGTCTCTCGGCATCACTCACACATTTATCGGCACTAAATCCACTCATGGCTGAGAAACTCCTACTGAGATGTGCCACCATCCATCCAGTGATGCCTTGGTGAGCAAGTCTTGTTTTCATAACTGTCTTAGTTAAAAATCATCAAAAGGAAGAAAGATAAATGAAGTTCGGAAGGTCAGAAGTTGGATTTGATGGCATGCTCTGTGCAGACTCTTTGCCAAAGTTGATCGAAATGCCAGCACGTCAAAGAAGAACACTTCCACTGACAGGATTAATCCCTCTCGCTGTTAGCCCTGCTTATTTGTGCGCTCTGTCTTCTTGCTGCTGATGATGTTGAGGGGCATTAAAGTCTGAGAAAATTAAGGCCATCAACGCATGTGTCACGCAGAGTGGATGATTGCAGAATTCCCACATCAGGGAGCAAAGTCCATTACCATTAGTTATCCACCGATATGTGCCGCTGAGAGTCACGGATGATGGAGCGAGAGGATGCAGAGGAGGAAAAGGCAACTGGGAGGGGAGGGAGGAGACGAGCTAGCTGAGATACGACAGAGAGTTCAATGGAGCAGCAGAGGCGAGATTGAAAAGAAAAAGAGAAGGTAGACACATGCAGAGGTGGGGAGGCGACGGGGTGAGGGGAGGAAGCGAGAACAAGAGAAAGCTATTGATTGGCGCCTCTGCACCTGCCACACTGAAAGAAAAAGCAGCAGACAAAATGAATTGTCATCATTTGGGAAGAGACTGGCAGGCTCCCCGACTCATCTCCTGCAAGGGCCACTCCGGCTGTCAGCCAGCACTCCCTCCAACATTCGTCAGCATTCATCTGCACTTACCCCCAGAGAAAGCCATGTGACAGAAGCACATGCAAAAGAAATAACAGTGGACCAACATCAGTCACTTTACACGCCGAGAAGAAGTCTGTGTTGAGTTATCGAAGAACACAGAGGCCGACTCGAGCTGTCCGAGAGGCTCATTAGCTAACTGCTCTCACGGTCACAACATGCTCCAGCCTCTGCCACCTTTACAGCAGCCACAACACTGACCAGTTATGTTTAAGGAATCACTGGCCTGAACCTCAGTGGAACCCGGCGTCTCTGTAGCTCACTCACTTTCACAATAGGCGAGTTTTAGCCATGGGAATGTCTCCACAGCAACACGTGCAGAAGCACGTTTGCTATTTTTACCCACAGTTCAAATTCCAGCATTAATATGAAAAACCGCTGTTCTTCAGATGATTTGTTTGTGTTGCTTGCAGAACTATTAAAATAAGTTCTGATGTTCAAATGCAGTGCATGTATAAATAAGGCCACGTGTCAGAACGGATTTGAAATGAATCGTGAAACTGCAGAAGACGGCCAGTTTCACTCCTTCAGACGCCAGATTGACAGAGCAGATTTTGTCCATATGGCTGTGACGGTTCTGAAATGTGCTGTAATCCTGGACTTGGATCCAGATTGATAAAACACAGCTTCAAGCCAACAATTTCATCATTTGTCATTGGCTGAAAGGGCAAACTTGAAGAGGAGAATATTAATTAAGGCTGCTTGATATCATATTCAGACTCCATAAAACTGGCTCTGATAAGTTAAGCCATTGTATTAATCTGCTTTCTTTGTCATGAGCAGCTGTGTGGCGTCATCATGCGGGCACAAAGGACCCAAACGCAGTCGCTACAGGCAGGCGGATGCTAGCAAACATTTATTCAGGACAAAGGTAAAGCGCCAAATCTCGGCTTCTATGAAAGAAACAGCAAATATAACCTTGGAGCTGAAACGCAGGGAAGGACAAAGGGAGGACTGAGGCTGATTAGGGACATGGGAACAGGTGCAAACAATCAAAGAGAATAAGATAAAGGAAGTAAAACTAAATGAAAGTCAAGGGACGAAAGAGACTAGCAAAATAAAAGACTAAAGACAAGAGGACACCGGGACGCAAGAAACAGAAACTCAAGGGCTCAAATCTTTGCAAAAGCAAAAGCATGAAGAATGATTCTAAGCATAACTCCTGATCTATGATTCAGCCAACAGGGTGCACTTGTTTGTCTGATTCTGCATGACCTTCATTTTGAAAATCATGCTCCCATTTTTCAGATAGCAGAAAAATCAGGTTATACTCAGTTTTTCAGTGACTTAATATTTCTAATCTGCTTTTCAGTAAAGACTACAAACCAGCAGCCAATTAACATCGTTTGCACGACACGTGGTTTTGATGCGTTTCAGCCTCCCGTTCACACGGAGACACTCGACACGGTGACAAGGATGTAGTTCCCATTGCCAGGCCACAAGGTGGCGGTGTTTTTTGAAAAGCTTGTCTACACAACACGCACATGTGTGGAGGGACTCAGTAGGATGCGCTGCAAAGAGTTGTTCATTACTTCCAAAATGGCCGATGTGAGAGGTTTGGACTGAGGACGAGGTCGGATAGCTGCTGCACTCAACACTCAATGATCAAACGGCAAAAACACAAGAAAAGATGGACTTTGAATCGCACTACTGGAAGTTCACTGAAGCACTCGTGAATGCTAACCCTGCTAACGAGTGTTGTTCCTCTATTAGCGCAGAAAACTGTGGCGGTTGCAACCATAGTGTGCATGTGCGATGACCCCCGTTTCCAAAATGCACCATCTTCAACTGTTTGCACGAGGACCCCTTTTTCGAAAACGCACCGTTTCCCTCTGTTCTCGCGTAAACGGGAGTCCGAAATGCGTCGAAATGACCCGTGTCGTGTAAACGGGGCCTTACTGATGCACCAGTCTAGCATTGCTCCATCAGGTCTGCCATCTCATCCAAACATGGTCACATAAAAAGTCAATAGAAATAAATAAAAGACTTGCCAAAATCAAGGCTATGTCCATCATTTATATACAGTTCATGTATTTTTACTGAAGTAACCCTAAAGATGAACCAACATATTTTTACTTCGTTGTATGATTGCTTCCACTCTATATTCATGATTAGACTGTTTGTACTCCAACTGGCAAAAACTACCAATCTTTTCTAGTGAAAGCAACTTGTTCCAGCCCGCCTGCCCCGAGGTCCAGGAGTCACAGGGACGGTAACACAAACGCGCTGCCAAAGCACAATCTGCATCCTGCGCACACGTACACACTTTTATTCACAGTCAGTGATTTACAATTAAATCAATGGCAGCAGAGACAAAAAGAGGGAAAAAGTAACATCAGGGTCTCCTCCCCCAACACACACACACACACACACAAACACACACAACTGGATAAAAGGCCTCTCACTCTGATGGACGTCATGAGGAAATGTGTCATCTTTCTAGTTCTGACTGGATTTCTGAGGAAGTCATCTGTATTATTTAAATGTTAAGTGTTTAATTATTCATAGCTGTTGAAAACTACATTTAAATAGATGAAAAATAAAAAGTAAAGGGACTTAGATTTATTAAAAAAAAAAAGCTTTTTCTTTGCATGAAAAGCTCTTCAGTTGGATGCCAGTGTTTCCACCGCCGTGTTCAAGGACCTCAATGACACTAGAAAGAAAAATAGTGTCTCTTCATTGTCAGAACCAATGCAAATGCCTCCTTTTAATCTCTGCAGCATTGAAAGTGTTTTCACAGCGATTCTTGACCCCTGTCGTATATTGAAGCGAGCTGAGTTTTTGTTTCCACCTGCACAGCTTTCTCTCACAGTGTCACACTGGGATAGGAAGATAAGGGTGAGGGTGTGTGGAGCCAACATCGCTGCTGTCTGCGTCACTTGAGGAAAGAGGCGTTCTTCTCTGGGCTCTGTGCACTTTACAGATATCATCAGCACTGTGTGATTTTATTAAAGAGAGCCAGGAACAATTTATGGTTTTCTTCCAACAAACTAACAAAAAATATAATAAATAAATAAAATTAGGACAGCTGCATCTCCTCACGTTGCAGGAAATGTGATATTTGCATTGATTATTGTGGCGGGAATGAGTTCTTCTGGTCATTATTTGATGATCTTTTAGGGTCGTGATTTTTTTGTGTGACTCAACAGTAATTTGCAGTAATTAAAATGGCAAGTTTAGCTCTTTTTTTAAATTGTAGATCCTTTACTTAAGAGCGGGAGGTCACATTTAATTCCAAACGTCGGCTGGATGACACCTGCCTCCCATTCACTGTCACACTAACAAGTGCCCCACACTCTGCACAGCAGATCCGACATCAGTGGGAAGTGATGTAACAAACAGGAGGTGCTTGGGTGCAGATGGCTTGCAAAGCAACTGCAGAACACGTTAAGCAACTTAAATATGAGACCTCTTCAAGATTGATCTTCTTTCATCTCATGCACTTGTGCCTCTGGATGTGCAGCACTCTGGATGCTTACTCTGTGCTGGTGTGCCGGCACGTGATGGGTCACTGGCTCGAACCAGAGCTCAGACCTTTCCCGCTCCAGGAGCTCTGCATTGACAGGCTCAGCTTGGGGAACCAATTCATGGTTGACAACCCCAAACACACGTGCTCCTGGTCACCCGTGGCTCTTCAGAGGAGGTCTGAATTCAGCGCTCCGTGGGAACTAACATGCCAATTTGTAAGTTTGTTGGACATTGGCTGCTTTTCCACTCATTTCCAGCAGAGTCCTTGTACCTGTGATTTTTAGAGGTAGTTAAGCCACTTAACACTGAGCTACGAATCATTCAAGCATAACAAGGCATCCAAGGCATGAGCCAGGGTTGCATCGACAGCTGAGCAAAGGGACGATTTAAACTGAATCGGCAAACAAACTTGAACCATTTGTTTTCCTGTCTTTGGTTAAATCGATGAAAAATACCAAAGATACAGTTTAACAGGAATAAAAATAATTTTGCACGGTCAACAAGGTGATTCCCAAATTAGGATGATTCTCAATTAGGCAAAAACAAGACAAGTGGCAGCAGGGAAACGAGCTACAAGTTCATGACCTGAGAAACAGATCTGACCCTTCATGTCACTGAAGCCTCTTCAGAAAGGGTTTCAGGATGATTCTTTGGGTCCTTCAGAACCAAACGAGCATCATTTAAATAACTCTCTGGTCCCTTCATGACCACAGTGACACTGATAATAACACACCACGCCTCAAAGCTCAAATCATAACCATCGGTCCAGCGGAGCGTCTCTGGGATGTGGTGGGATGGGAGATTCTCGTCATGGACGTTGATGCCATCGTGTCAAGAGAATCCTCAGATTTCTGCGCAATGCTGTGTGTGTGTGTGTGTGTGTGTGTGTGTGTGTGTGTGTGCGTGTGTGCATGAAATCACGGCTACCCCATGCATTCATGCTCCTTTGCGCTGTTTTTTCATTGCTCGCACAGCAGAGGATGTTTACGCTGCTGCTCTGGATGTGACATTTACTTACGGTGGAGGCTGTGTGCTATCAGCCATTACCACATTTTTAGGTTGTTCTCTTCTGGTTTCTTGCCATGCTCTTCATAGCATCATGTTTTTCATGCTGCAGGTTCTCAAAGGTGTCATCAGTAGAAATAGGCTCTGTGTAATCTCGATAAATGCCTTCATGGCATCACTGTTGAGCCCCGGGTTCAGCTGGAGGTGATGGCTGTTGACAGGAACAAGGAGCAGCACTCTCATTAAAGCCTTTGTGACATCAAGGTGGCAGTGCTCAAAAACGTCCAGCTGATCTTTCAGCATCGGTGTTTTTAACGGGGGCGTCAGGACGGGTCAGCGCATCAAAAAGGTGCATCACGGTTCACTGTTTGCGCTCGGCAGCGTTTCACACCTCATTTGGATTCATTTACCTGCAAATCTACGTCTCATTTGACTGTTTATGCGCCCACACAAGGAACACTGAACTTTTAGTAATATTCCCCAACTTGGCTGCGCCACATTGACAATATGTCAATGTGGCGCATTAGAAAAAAATAAGATACTGTAAACTGTTTGAATAGCTTTTTTTTTTATTGGACAAACTCTTCCCATAAAACTTTATTATAATATATGGGAGGTGTTGCAGGTCATCCAGGTATTACTGCCTCTGTCTCATCACAGGTACGAGCAGAGGACTGTAACGGCATCTATTACACACAAAGCCCACACAAAGACACATTAATGCCGGTGCTTAATCATTCACCTTTGCTCTCCGCCCTCGTGGCTAATATAAGCTATACGTAAGATCCAAAACCCAGTTTGTTTCTGCCCCATTTTCTCCTAAATGGAGTATTTTGCCAGCACAGCTGCAGTCGCATCAATACGCTGTGAGCTGGTAACACAACGTTCGTCTACATTTCTACATTTTCATTGTTCAGATAAATATCTTGGCCAAACCTTCAGCAGTATACATCCACCAGCCAGTGCGGCATCCAGAACCTGAACAGTACATTTAAAATGAAATCCAATACATTTTGGCGTTTCAGTTTTTCTGTCACAAGAGTTTCCATTCATATCTGGACCTTGTAATCATAATCCTACACTTCCCCCTGAACACATACGACCGGGTGGACGTTGATACCAAAGCTGTGGAGATGTATTACTGCCAATAGATAATATGAACGTGCTGTCTCATGCTTCTCCATTTGTTTGCTGTAAAATGAGTAACCTTGTCATTGTGTTTGGGATTTGCTTGCATTGAATTCTTAAAGCCAACAAACGTGCCATCACATTTTCTTTATGTGAGTTTTGGTTTGAAGCTGTGATGTGAGGCTTTGTGGCCCATCGCACAGCTTCTCCCTGACAGGCGACTTCTGATGATGATGATGATGATGATGTGAATGAAGATCATTGAAACATGAGCCCGTGCGACTGTTTGTGTGCTGCCACAAACTGCAGGGAATTATTAAATGAGGGGAAGTGTTGAGGTGAGAATTAGGACAAAACCTCAGACCACAAAATCGTGCAAGCACACTGCCTGTGTGTGTGTGTGTGTGTGTGTGTTGTATTAAGGTCTATGAATGTGCAATCATTCACGGCACTCGCACTGGTGGCCACGGAGGGTTAGGGGGTGGAGCTCTGGTCAGCCCTTGATAAGGAAGCCCGGCGACAAGAACCGTGTGCCACTTGTAGATAAAATAAAAGGACAAAGAGAGAAAATAGAGAGCAGGCTTAAAAAAACACTGATTTTTGTAACCGTGGCGACTCTCCCTCGACTGAATCAAGGTTACAGCGTGCAGGGGCAGACACATTTCCAGACACTGTAACAGGATTAGTTTCACCACAGAGCCGAATGCAGCTTTGTGTGTGTTGTAGTTTGTGTGTTTGCTGTGACTGAGGATGCAAAGAGCTCAGAGAAATACACACTGGATGGCTGCACTGCATGGACCTTATTTGGTTAGTTTTTAACAGTTTCATTAGATTCCCAAGCATGCTTTTACATGTCATTTTCATCACAACAAAGAAAGCACCCACATCATTTAGGAGTGAATCCCACATTGACCTTCGCCGTCACACATCGATTTGACTCCTCTGGCTTTGCTGGGGACGATCCTGACTGGCAGCAAATACGTCGGCAGCACATTAGAAGAGTCCAGCAGTAATCATGGCGTGCCTGGGAAGGAAACTAGACAAACAAATGGGATTGAAGTCAGGAGAATTCCCACCAGCACCTGGAAGTTTCTCCGTGTGTTCTTTTGCAAACAGAGTCCCTGTGAAGACATTCGGCACGTTTCACTCGGAGAAAAAAGAATCTGCTTGCAAAGCAGCTTCTCTGAGGCGGAGGTGTTGTGGAGCAGCAGGTGGTCACCAGGCTCTCAGAGGGGTAAAATCCCAGAGCTGCAGTGGCAACAACAGAACGTGGATACAACACGTGGATACGAGTGGCAGTGCACCTTCACACTGTTACTTAATATCAGTTGGATGAATGCAGACTTGGACACACACGAGCTACTAAATTTAACCAAGAGTTTCCCACTGCTGAGCGTATTTGGAAACATATGTGGAATCCAGGTTTTTGCCTTCCTCATTTTGGGATTCTTGCTCATTGTTGAGTTTGGGAAGTGTTTTTCCTGCCTTTGCCTCCCTCCGACTCCCTGATCGTTATCACCTGGGTCCCATTTCCCAGTTAGTCTTCTGATCCTATTTCCCGGGTTTCTCTGTAGTGCAAAGAACATTCAACACACCCGCAATATCTCATACAGTCAGAGGTGGTTATGGACTCCATGAATCCACCCAGGGTGTCCCAATCTACAGGTGTGATCACATGAAAGCACGTGACCAATCACAAACATGGATAGGTCCACTGACAGCAGAGTGACAGATAGTAGAAAAGCAGATGAAAGTAGAAAATGAAGGTTAAACACATCAGGATGAAAGTAACACAAAGCAGTAACACAATCAGGACATTGAGGTGCTTCCAGGGTCTCAGGGAGCGTTCTGGTTGGTTAGTGGGTGGAGACCAGCTGTTACCAGCTGATTTCTCCTCAGTAACCTGCTGCCGGATCCTTTGGTGTTTGTGCGTCCTGCGTTTGTGTGTCTTCTCCACTTCATTTGTTAGTCAGTAAAACTACAAAAACACACAAATCCTCTGATATTGGTCCATTTTTAAAATTGATATTGATCCGTATAATTGGTCATTATATGTTCCATCACACGTACCTTTTTTGCCCACGATTCCTTTACTGCAGTCATGTTCACCTTCCTGTCACAGCTGGATGACACTTTGGGAACATCTGTGCTGCAGTGCAGCATCATCACGTCCTGCGGTCCTCTGTCGCTGATGCGTCGGCGTGCTCGTGAGGCAAAGCTTCAGTGCATGTCAACAGAAGCATTTGGATCATTAATCAAGAAGGTTTCAATGTTTCGTACTGGCTGCAGAAGCTGTAAAAGTAAGGAGCCTTTAAAGGCCCGTGCAGATACAAATGAAAACACCTTCATTTCATGGGGAGACACCGGAGGATGGAGCCTCTGCAGCATTAAGCCTCTGAAACATATTTCGAAGATAAGAAGTGATAGAGATCAAATGAAAAACCTTTAAAGTGTGCAGGGAACTTTTCTTTCCCCGGGTATTTCCAGGCAGCCGGGAGGGCTGATTGAGATTTTCCTCTTGTGATATGGAAGTCCTGTTGGAGACGGGGCAGGGGGTCTTATCTCGTTCGCCGAAGATATGACTAACCTGCTCCCACGCAAGGGCGCCGAGTCATTTCAAGTTGTTGCCTTCTTCACTCCTGGAGTGCTTCTTTTACATGAAAACCGTTTCCTCTGACATGTCAATGTCATTTTTTCCTTGTTTGCAAAATCCACTTACGTACGGCAGCTGCTGTTAAACACCTTTAAGCTGTCAGTGGGTAGAAGAAACGTATTTCTGACAGATAAAAGGATTGCTGAATGATGCTTCAGGTTCACGACTAACATCGCTGAACATACAGAGAAAAAAGACTTCCAGCAAATTTATTCCAGGATTTCATGTGTAAGAGATACATTCATGTGTTAAAGATTTGTTTTCAGATGCAAATCTCATTTTAACAAATGTGCTTTTCCATGCAAAGAGCTTCCGGGAACCGATAATTCAATCAGTTGCTGATGATAGTTTTGTGATTGGAGGGCACAGATCCCACGCTGGCAGCGTGCTGATAAGGACGCCGGGCGTGTTGGCATGTTGTTTAAATTGCAGTAAGTTTTCCCGAAAGGCTCCGAGCACAAATAATATGAAAGTTTTAAATTCTCCAGCCTGAAAAAGGGAAATTTCCCCGTTTGATTAAAAACGTCCTTCCCACAAGAACAACTGGGCTTGAAAAAATGCCTAAAACACTGCGTGTTTTCCTGCACTCGTCCTTCTGAGGCTGTAAAAATGTATGCAAATGAAGTTCTTCCACTGCCACGGTGTAATTTAGGGAGGCCTAATTAGTTAATTGCATCACAGTGTGGTACTTTGACAGAGACACATTATAATTATACTTTTGCTATTGATTAAAGTGTCAGTTACTTTCTGCCAGCATCAGCTGAATGTTTGCTGAGAGGTCAGGAGAAGATGATGGACACTTTAAGAACACGTGAGGAAGCAGGTTGTTGGGGGACCAGGTTCACCCCCATCTGCAGGCAGTGACACAGGTGCACATTTTCCCTGCAAGGACCGGGGCGGTTCTACTGTTCTGTTGTGCTGTGGCGTCTGCTGCAGGAGTTGAGCTACACTGATATTCACTCACATTAGTGCAGCTTCGGCCTCAGAGGCGACTGTGATTTTAGGGGATTAGAAAGTGACCGACCCCACAATAGATCCGTTACCCTGGAGTCGACACAGTGGGAGAGGTGGAGCAGAGGACCCAGATGTTGATGGTTCGGCGCCTTTTGCCCAGTGTTTTGTTCAGCTCCTGATATTGTTAATCCTTTTGCCGTGTCTGCTTCTGGATTCGATTCTTAGATTGTAGGTTTGGCAATACTGAGTTTAGTTTCTGGTCCGGTTCTTGTTATCGCCTCAGACCTTCTTAGTTTAATTCTTGAGTTTTGTTCTTGGTTACAGTTTGCTGCTTTCCCCGAGTCCCCCTCTGCTCTCTTTTTAAAGCCTTCCTTTGTGTCATGTTGAGTCACTTCCTGTTTTGTCTTCAATTCAATTCAATTTTATTTATACAGCGCCAATTCACAACAGACAGTCGCCTCAAGGTGCCCAACAATACTGCAGAGAAAACGACCCCCCAGGAGCAGCACTTGGTGACGGTGGGAAGGGAAAACTCCCTTTTAACAGGAAGAAACCTGCAGCAGAAGCAGGCTCAGGGAGGGGGGGTCATCTGCTGAGGGGGGGCAAAAACATGCTGTGGGAGAGACACACAGAATGATTAAACAGAGTGAAGTATGAACAGAGTAAGAATGGTGAGTAAAAAGAAGCAGTGCATCATGGGAACCCCCCAG
>VUQK01037599.1:9960-22512 GCA_015106715.1 Bujurquina vittata | reverse complement strand
TTTTTTTTGTTTTTTTTGTATTTTTTTTTCTAAGTCTCTTTTTTTTTTTTTTACCTTCATTGGCTGCTTTTGGACTACTTTTATATGGAGCAGAAAGGCGGCATTGTGAATAGGGAGACAATTAGTCAAGTAGAGGACAAGGGTTCAAGCCCTTGTGTTGGCAAGCATCCGTCTTACTGAAGTATCTCAGAGTAAAAATGCAGAATCCCAGCCAGTTCCCCATACCTGTCTCTCTGACCTCCTGGTGAGAGGACAAACATAGTACAAGCACAATGATCAATGAAGCATCCGATTATTATTTAATTTCTGCTTTTGAAGCAGCAACCAGGCATTGTCATCATGAATTCATGCTCGCTCTTTTTCAATTTTTAACTCTTTTGGGTTTGTTGACTGAATAAACTTTTCGGACTATCTAGTTGTACGCGGCACAAAAAGCAGATAAGTAGATGGTAACTATTATAGGTACACACACATTTGTGTGGTTGCTAAAAATATGATAGTTAATGAGTCACTCTTCAGTACATTTTAAAAAAAAATACTTTATTCAGGACAGAAGAGTAGATAATGAGATAAATAAGAGTGGACTGGAAGATGTTACATCAGTGAATTATTAGTAAAGGATTAGTGTATAATTATCTGTATATATATCAGTCTCCCCGCTCTCTTTATAAATCATCTTTATTAACTCTAATACATTCAGTGGCAAGCTTAACTATTCACTCATTACTCATAATTCAAATTTAAGCTCATCTTTTTATGTGTTATCTCGAGGAGTGAAACATTTTAAGTAGCACTTTAAGTAGCAATAGTTCCTCATAACTTTAGGATTACTTACCATTTATGTCTACCATATTTGAAAGTGAAGCATTATACTTAGTAGTTGTTTAGCAGTAATCACAGATACTATATAGTGGCTTAAAACAGTGTTTGGAGCATATTTATTCAGAACTGACTAAATCAAAAGCATGAAAAATGATTATACCTAATATTTCAGTAAAATAGCATCTCACAGTTGATTCTTAGGAATTATTTGTGGTTCAGGAATTATTAGGAAAGTGTAGATGAATAATCAATGAACAGTAGACCCTCTCTGATTGGCTCATCACTTGTTCTTTAACTGAATGGTTTCTAAAGGGATACTGAACTTATTATTTTTCATACTTAAAGATTACTCTTTTATTGCACTGGTTCCTTTTGAAAAAAAAAGTCTTAATGAAGGCCATTTCAAAGAGCCTACAAACCACTGAGTAGGGTTGGATTAATTCTGAAGGTATTTGTGATGTGTATATTTTATCCTTGATTAGTTCATCTAGTTCTAAAACAAGTGTAGCTTTATGGAAACCATGTCTGCAAAAGCAGCAGAAGCTTAAACTACACAGTACCTTGATTCCTTCATTAAAAAAAGAGCCAACATGACTTTTGTTTGTAACTGTGGTTGTGTTTCTATGGCTGTGCTGATAACAGAGGTCCATGCTGCTCCCCTCCACATTAAAGGGCCCAGTGGGGATGCAGGGCCACAGCTGGGACTCAGCAGCGAGGAGAGATTAACATTGTGCTTCACTATTCTGCTTCACGAAGGGCCCAATGCCCAGCCTTAAAGCTAAGGAGGCAAAGCAATGCCTGTAGGCAAGCAAACCCCAGAGGTGGCCCACAACCACAGCAAAAATCCATTTGATTCCAGCTCCCACAACCATCAGCCAGATACAGACTCCAGTGGGTTTTACAATGGTAGTCTTCTTGGCACCTAAGGGAAAATGTCACCTGAAATTCTGTGGAGCCCAGATTAGACAGCAGGTTCAGGACACATCCTGTCAAGAAAAGCATTAGTTTCCTGTCATCAGTTTAAAATATGTCAAAAACTGTTGTTGTTTTGATATCATTTGATGGACAGTTCGCAGCATGGTTAGTGTTGATCTAATATGTCTACATAAACAAACAAAAAAATAGAGAGAAAGAAAAAAAGAAAACAGCATGGCCTCCTTCTGCAACACATGCCGGACACAGAAATACTCACCTCAAAGTTCAGACGTAGCTTATCGAGTTATTAGCAGTAAAGAGAAAGCAGATTGGCAGATGATGCCTGATGGGCAGCTATTCATCAGCTAAATAGGCAGCAGTTCTTGGCATGCAGCTTGCCCATCAGCCAGTTATAGATGTGAGATGAAGTTCTATAAATATAGAAGTACAGAATTATATACCATGTTTGTGCTTGTCTTCCATGCCTATTTTGGATACTTTAAATTAACAAAACTTCAGTAGCAGTGAGCAATGATTAATTATGAGAGAGAGAGATAAGAAAAAACCCCATCAGCTATCACCACAGATTCTTTTTGGTTAGAGTGTGTTTGGGTTTGGTCGTTCTGTGTGGTTGTAGATGTTTTCAGTCTTTTTCTCAGTTCTCTTTTTAATCATTCCTATTTTTTTTAATGGACATTTCGCATCTTTTATCATTTGTGTTTCACTGGAGCCTCTGTTTGCTGTAGTTCCTGCATCTGTTTGTGTTCACTTTGTATTATATTTCATCCATTTATGTGCATTTAGAGTTGTTTTGAGTCTCTTTGTAGTGATTTGCTTCTCTTTGTTCTCAGTCTGTGTTTCTTTGTAGTCATATTGTGGCTCTCTTTTTTTTAAATAATTTTGAGTCACTTTGTGCTCCTTTGTAGTTGTTATACATGTGATTTTGGTTGCTCATTTGATTTTACAATACCAATGACCACTTCAACCAGAGTGTTTAGAACAAGGCCACCCTGGTCCTTTGAGGCTCTGAACAAACTCAAGACTTAAATGCTCGAATAATGTGCTCATGTGTTACATAGAGGAATATAGATCTAGTGGTTTGAGTGGCAGAGATCTATCTGGATACTGTAAAGAAGTGTTTGTACAATGAAAAAGAAAAGTAAAGTCGAGAAGCGCAGGTCAGATAATGTATTGCTTAATTCAATTTTACCTCCAGACCTGCTGAAATAACCACAGTCTAAGCTATAGACTACTTAGTGTCAGCAGTGGAATGTATATACAACTTAGTACAGTGCCAGTGGCTGTGAAGGCTTGAAAGATCTTAGGCAATGTTTAGCATCCCCTTTTTCAATGAAACTAAGAAAGACTTGTGACAGGCTAATAACATATTTGATGAATGGAAAGTACAAAAAGCTTCCTAATGTTACAAGATGTCAGACTGGCTCTTTTTTAAGAAACAGTGTGGCTAGAAAATGCCTTCGTTTTACTGGATAAACAAGAAAATGAGTAGAACAGGATTCATTTGCTGAGTTAAATGCACAGCCTAAGGATAGTATTAAAACTTGTGTAGGGTATTGCTTGGTGCATCAAGGCAGAAAATGGTTGAAGTCTTCAGCCAAAACCCCTGAAGTGGCAAAAAACTAGCTCGTATCCAAAACTGATTATGCTCCCTCTTTGACCTCTATAATGTTCATTTGCACCATTAGATACACCGTACTAACACAGCAGTGTGCTGTGTTCTGTCTGGCGCTTATTTTGAACATGCATGAATCAGCTGCACTGGACAGAGTACAGTGTGTGCCTTTATGTTTGTGTACGTCTGTGCCTGTAGGTGTATGGGGAAGGATTCAGAGGGGCAACTAAGGGCAGCAGTGTCTATCCTTTTTTGGACTTCCAATAGCCTGTCTGTGATTGTGTGTTGTGCAGGATGCAGTTGGTGTAAATTCTCCCAACTCTTCCAGGCATCTGAGCCCACTTGCTAGGCCTCTTTGGCAAGGAGAGAGAGACCAGGTGTCGGCTCTCGTACAAAGGGCTTTGATGCCAGAGTGCAGTGAGATGTCGGATTTGGAAACCCCTTTTGCATAACAGTATGTGTGTGTGTGTGTGTGTGTGCGCGTTAGTGTGTGAGTGTGTGAGAGGGAAAGTGGTTGGAGACAAAGACCGTTTACTTCAAGTAGTTTCTGCAGTTTGAGTACAACAGAAGCTGAGCAGCTTACTATTTGGTAACACCTCGCCAAGCTTATCTTAAGGATGTTAATCTAAAATATCTGATATTACATCATTTTAAGAAAAAGCACTTTACAGACATACCACTCTGTATGCTGCAGAACAAAATATTAGCTGCTGAAATACATACAGCATGTAATCTTAAATAATTCACAGGACTCATGGTTCAGCTCTCACTGAGAGTCATTTTTAATCTCACAGATTATTAAGAAAAATAATATCAGCACATTTAAAGAAATTAACCAAAAGTTAAAGCAACTGAGGATGTAATCCATTCAGCGGTGCTGCCCTTTTTTTTTACACCTTGCAAAATAATAATCAGCTTTTTATGGATTTTCTGAACGACTGTTCCTATTCTGAAGAGAGTGTTTGAATGCAGGGTGACTCACATAGCTGTGCTATTCATCGGAGGACTTTGATGCTTATTTTATTGGTATAAAGTGACTCCCAAATTTGTTGATTTCATGAGATGGAAATTGTTTTATAATGCCTATCTAAGAGGTATAAATTCATATAGTTAATTGACAGTTGTAGAGCCAAGTGATTATGACAGCATTTGGCAGGCTATGGGCCTTATTCATCTTCACTACTGGCAATTTTGCTGAACCATCAATCATCACCGTGCATTTGAATGTCTTCAAGGTGATCTTTACCAGTTCACTTAAAGCGTTTGTAAAAGGTTGTGTTTTCTGCTTATTCTTGGTTGGGAAATCATCCTTTTTTTCTAGTTTGCCAAGTGAAGGCAGTAAGATTTATTTTTTTCTTAACACACCAAAGCCAAGGGCCATTAAAGATCTGTGCACTTAGTAGTACATCAAAGCTCAGATAGCAGTGTTTGACGGGCACTCCCTCATTGCCCTAACGTGGTCGACAGACTCATTCCCTAGAAGGTGAGTGAACGCTTAGCATCTCAATGAGGTTAGTTCTGTCATGGGTCAACACTGCGCTGCTGAGTTCATAATGAGGAAGAAAGGTGGATCTGTTATTTGAGGATTCTGGGTTGTGCTTTCAGCACCTATGCCACACTGCCCTTGAAAGAGGCATTCTCATTATAGATCGTCAGGATGTTGCAGAATCACATTGGAAATTAAATATGCTTATTAAAGGTGATAGATAAATGGATTATGTTTTAATTGGTCCTTTATTATGAGTGGTTGATTGGATTGCCCTTCGCAGGCTATTGATCTTGAGGGTGAGGTTGATTAAGAAGTGGACTGAGCAGAGGATGAGTGATTTTCAATGTTTGTGGAGAATATATATGTTACATATTCAGGGTGAGATGCCCGGAAGATCGGAGGTGGAAAATCAGCTTCTTTTAAGTAAAAATAAAGTCCTAAAACTAAAAGTGCAGAAAATGGCTTTGCTCAGAGTTGTGGATATTTTGGATTAATTTTCAGTATTTTAATGTTGTGGAGATGCTTGAGAACCAGCAAGCAAGGCTTATCTTGCTTTTTTGAATGTACAACTAAATACGGCAAAGTAACTACAGAAAACTGACAGCCAGTTATTTGGTAATTATTTGAAATTCATGACAAAAACACCACAGAACTCTGCATTTGCATCATACTTTTCACTGTAATTTACATTTACGTGGGCATTTATAGTTTACAGCGGTTAACCGGACCCCCTTAAAATATTTCACAAACAAAACGAATTCAGTCAACCTATCAATTCTCTCTCATTTTTGTATAAATGCAGAATAAACAGTATGCCATCCCATGCAGGTCCATGTGGCTCTGAAGGCAAAGGTGACTTCTCACTATGACCTGGGGAGGGTTGCAGGGGTTATATACAGGGTGCCAGCATGACTAACATTTCCTGCCTCCCTGAGCACAGTCTGTTCAGGTCACACACCCAGAGACAGCCCCTCATTGAAGCTAACCTAAAAACAATGACCTGTGTGATGTTGGAACCCACTCAAATAACTGCAACAGAGGGAGGGAGAGAGGGTTTTCCCTCAGTACTGTGTTCTCTGACTATTTCCTAGTAAACAGACCTTTAATTTGTTTTGCTGGGATGTTCTGACCTCTGCATCATGGTATAAACTG
Organism: Bujurquina vittata; assembly: GCA_015106715.1. NCBI lineage: Eukaryota > Metazoa > Chordata > Actinopteri > Cichliformes > Cichlidae > Bujurquina > Bujurquina vittata. The sequence continues at coordinate 16,501 of VUQK01037599.1, read as the reverse complement.
AGTCTGGCCTTTATTAAATCTCTACGTAGTTTTAAAATTACGTTATATACTCCTATGATGTGTGAAACACATCTGAAATACCACTGCCCATGCCATTGTTATCTTAACATTGTTTAGTGTCTGCACACAAACAACAGAATAGATCGGAGTATGATGTAATAACAAAATTATGGGATGATGAACAACAATATTTACTGACATTTAAAAGATTGCTTAATCAAGTAGTTTTCTTCCCCCCACTATACAGCGGTCTCTGAGCATCACACCAAACAATGCCTTTTAGCGCTTCTCAAATCACCCTCTAACAGACATGATTACCACCTTACTGCCAAAAGGCAGGCTGCAGGATGCATGTAGCTTAACCTAAAACCAGAAATACTTATTTCATATTCCCTGCTGATAGTCTCCTTTACTGAGTCCTGAGATTTAGTGGAGTTCTTGCCATGCTAAATAGCATTTTACAGTGTCTCAACAGAGATGAGGGCACTGAGTCAGTTAAAGTCACTAATCCTGTGGATTATTACAACTTGGATTCAAGTATATTAAAATCAGTTATAGCTCTCACTTAAAGTGACAGCTCTCAACTAAACAGTCATAAAACTGAAGGGATTTTGGCCTCTTAGAAATGAGTACTCATGTAATGTTAATGTGGTCATACAAAGGTGACTGAATGCATAATTCTCACTGTTCATTTAAAACACATGTTGCAGTTAATCGAAAGAAAGTGAGCAGCCTCTCTGTTGTATGTTGTTATAAAAGTAGACTTATGCATCATCTACGTAGTTACAGAAGTCAAACATTTTTTTAATTAGCTACTGTATCGTATGCACTGCAAATAATAGTGAGCCAATAAGTGGATCATGTGTAACGCCATGTTTAATTTACTATAGGAGTTCAGAAGACTGTTTTTCAAGCATAATTGCTTGCTGCATGTTAAGGGATCCATGTGGGATCAGTGCTCAATAACATCCCAAATGACCATGTGGATGAGATCTTTGACTTTCACTTTGTGTGTATTCTATATCCAACTTGCTGAGTGACCAGGTTTCAATTCCCTGAGTGATGTTCATCGCTCTAGGCTGTCTTCAATTGGTCAAGCAGAAAATATTAATGGTACTGCCAAATTTCCTTTAGAAAACACCAATAACAAAGTGAGCTGCAGGCAGAAAACACAGCATAGCAGTTCAGTTCCTGGAATTGTTTGCACACGACTTGAAATTTTCCCAGACACTTTTTGAAGAAACAGGTTTACGGCAATGTCCCCGACAAGGTGAAGGACAGACAAAAAACTCAAGTGCAGTGAGATGACAGAATAAGGAGGATGGAGAGCATGAAGAAAGCAATAAAACAAATCTCTCATTACATTGTTGCTCCACCTCACTATAAACACAGGATCGCCATTGGGGAAACTGTTATCATTTTATTTGAAGAACCAGAAGAGCACTGGATGGGGCTAAAACAGCAGCAGAAATAATTAAAAGTGCCCTTATCATTCCTGTTTTCTCCAAGCCACATGGGAAAGGCAGCATTAAATGTCACTGCAGAAAAGTTCACTTTGAATTGTATGTGTCAGTCTGCTTATGAATCATTTTATTGGTCCAGATCCCACCTCAATTTGCAAGCTAACATTTCTATAAAAGTAAATAACTCTAGTATAGGAACCAGAAGTAAATCATCATAGAATCTTTGAATTTGCAGGTTAATGACTTTACTAAATAATCACTTTCTTGCTTCCTCCTCATTAATTTGTTGCATGCACCAGAAAACTGGTTGTCCTGAAGTTTGATATGCATGGCTTGTAGGTAAAATGTCATTGAAGACTGAAGGTGCACTAAGCTCATCACTATATGTAATTTAAAAAATGGGTTTATTTTCAGATATTGTACATACATAATTCAACTAACTAGGCAATTTTGCGCCTAAAAGAGATTAAAATTCATTTCCCCACGTTCCATTCCCCAATCTATCAACCTACACTATGCAACTCTTCTTATTCACCACCATCAGTGTTACTGTAGCTAAACTGTTGTGTAAAACTATTGAATACATTACCCGATGATTTGCAGAGTTGCAGAGGTGTTTGTTGTTTGTTACATGAAAACTGTTTCAAGTAGAATACATATACACAGAGCAGGGGAGTAAAAAAAATGTTACCAAACAAATCCTGAACTTTGTTCTTGTACAAACTGAAAATACTGCCTATAGTGTCTTAACTGTTGCCAAGGGACCACATTTAACTTGTATTCAGCCATGGTTTCTGAATGATTCATCCAAGTTCTAAAATATGAGTTCACTCCAGGCCACTGCAATAAGTTGGCTTCAGATTCACCTTTGGTTTTCCATCATTTGCATGCTGTAGCTGAGCAGAATTCAGACAATGTACATTTGTGATGAAAGCTCTTAAGACACAATAACTATTCATTTTGCCTCTGAGTGGAACAGAGAACTGGCTTGTGTCACTGGATTACAATTTTTTTTTCTTCTTTTTTTTAAACATTTTATTCTTTATTTTGTCACACGTTATGCATAAACTGGTATCTATTATTACCTATGTAACTGAAATGATCACAAACATCGATTGATTTTCTGTCAGCTTTCTATCCAATTAGAATTATTCCCAAATGTAATTATAACATAGGAAATATATAGGCTTTTAGTGTTGCTGTGTTTGACATCACCCGTCGGTGTTTGGAGTCCAGTTTTGAATCCTTGAATCAAGAAGAAATTGTATTTGTGCAAAAATGCTAAGTTATCAGCTATCATTAGGAAGATGCAACAACAGAGGGTGGGGGTGTACTGCACGGGCACCTGCTAGTTAGTGCCAATTAAAAATTGGTAAAACTGGTTAAAAATAGAAACTGGTTACTGGTCCAAAACTGTCTGCTAGTAGAATTAATCATATTATATTATGTGTCAGATAATTCCAAAAGAACCTATACCATGAACACGTCACTGTTACAGTGATGCCTGCCATGCAGCTACTGGTTGCAGCCGCCTGTGCTGACAGCCGCCTGTCACTCAAAGAGGCCATACCACCAATATTGCATAACTTTATGTCTTAATTTGATTTTCTGCATTACAAATAAAATGTTTAATTGGAGTTTTTTTAAGGGGAAACTTAGCTATAGACCAAAACTTTCTTTTTTTTTAAACCAGTCTGTAAACATGTAAACATGTGCTGTTCAGATGGCATTTGAATACAGAAACCTATTGGGACTGTCTCGATTTTGGAGCCAGCCTCAAGCAGCCCTCTGACTTCAGGTTTTTGTTTTTTGTTTTTTTACTAACGCATTGGCGTCACTCTTTAGCTGGCTTCCCCCCCAGATATATCCATGTTGTGTATGTCACTGTTTCTTACAAAAGTAGTGAAGAACTTAAAGATCTCACCAGTACAGGTCAGTGGGACAGTGTGGTTTGCATAGGATGGTCATACCTTCTTCATGTAATCTTGTCTGTCTGAAACTCTGAAAGTCTGCTGATGAGGGATCACACGAGGGAGCAGAGTTGAATGTTAAGAACTGAGCTAAAAACTGAACATCAGCCAATTCACTGAGAATAGAGACTTCATTTACCATCTCTTTTTAAAGCATCTCTTTGGGCCATAAGAGACTTGAAAAATCAGTGCTACTGAGGGATAAACAACCCTTTAAATTCCCCTTAAGCAAATCCAAGCTGATTGCTCTGACAAGGTGATGTCACACAACCACTCACTGCCACTGCTCTCTTCTGCTCACAGCTTTCAATTCCACTGGAGAGAACAGTGCCGGCTTAACAGCTTGATTGGTCAAGTAGCACATCAGAGACACTAGACACCATTCAGTCTCTGAGCTCAATGCTACTATGCTTTGTTTTTGTTGGTTTGCTCATAAAGAATAAAAGACGAAAGATAATGGGTATTGACATCCTTGGTGGATTGCCTCACAATTTCATTGCCTAGAAAAATAAGAACAAATTGAGCTGGATTCTAAAACTTGTTAGAGGAAAGAAAAAAAAACCCAAAACAAAACAAAGCAAAGGTTGCAGAGTTCCATTTAGAGATGATGGAGAGGAGAATCTCACTGATTTCTCCCTGCAGAGCAGTGTATACCAGAATGACCTCCTGCCTGATGCTCTGCTGACTATTTCATTTACAGACAGGAGGTCACAAGGGGGACATAGTTTGGACTCTGCACGAATTCATTACTGCAGCCCTATTGCCATATAGAAAATGAAGTCCCTGGAAAAATAGAATTAAAAGAGCTGAGGGAAATGTGCTAGCCTCTAAAACATACCCACATTTGGACTGCCAAAGGTTAGCTCTTAACATTTTACCAGTGGCGGCTGCAGTGTCAAAGCGTGCTCGGTGCCAATCTGTGAGGAGACACAATGTGTTCCTTATGATGTCAGTGACTGGGGAAATTGGAATTGTTATCTCGCTGTCTTTCTGGCTCAGTTTTCTCTTTCTCTCCGTCTTTGTCACTTTCTGCTACTCACGAACTGAAGCTTCCCGATATTCCAAATACATCTGGGTTTGTTAATTAGACACAGGGAGAAAGACAAAAGGACAACTTTGGCAGTCTGGAGAAGGGCATAAAATGTTTCAACTGATTTCGTTCTCGCTGTTATGAAGTTGGATATAGGCTAATAGCTAAAGACCCTAGGATTCTATTGTTGGCAGATTAATATTGGCAAGTTGTAGCAATCCTCTCAGATTTTGGCTTCCTGGTATTTTTAAGCCTGTGGTACATTTTAACCTTAACATACCTCAATTTTTTAGACTAGTTGAAATAAGAAACGGACTGTACAAGAATAATATGAAGTGGTGTCACAAAAAAAGTCCAATTCAGCTGATGGAATGGAGTTTTGACTGTGACTGGGACAAGATCAGTTTTGTTTCGCCTTATCTAGAAGTTGACACCACCGGTGTTATTTTCTGTCTCTGTCTGAAGACCTACATATAGGCACTTATATGCACATTGACTTGATGCAAGTTAGTATGTGATCGTGTCTCACATCAGAAAAAATATATGCAAACCTGCCGTGGACTCATTGTTCACTTCACAGCTATAGTCGTATAATGTTGGCAATCTTTCTAACAGTAAAAATGCGATCATTAGGCTGGATAAAATGTGCAACGCTATTGAGAAACTGGCAGTGAACAAAGCATGCAGCCCTGATAGAATAACTGCAGTATGCCCAAACTTGTAATTAATACCCATTTCTTTAGTTGAATCTAAAAAAATGCCCAAAAAATTAACTATTCCTGAAAGAAATAAGCAAGCTTGCTTCAGTTCAGGCTTTGACATTAACTTTCAAGCTCATTAGAATTGTACAATTGTACAAACTTGACTTATATACTTTCTATTTATGTTTGCAAATTTTAATAAATCACTACAACTATTTGCCATCTTCCTAGCAAACTAGAACAAAATGATGAAATGATGCTCAAGACACGATATTGTGTTTTTATAATTTCTATAATTTAAAACAGGATTTTCAGAACACATTGTATTCACAAAATCATGTAGATGCATCATCAAGCTCCTTTTTCTTTGTGTGTGCAGATGCATGATTCCATAAGACCACCACTGTTTAAAAGACCATTTAAAGTGTGCAGTTCTTTTCTTTTTTTCTTTTTTTTGGGGGGAAAATTTAATTTCTAATTATCATGTCAGCAAACCACAGTCTAGATTGAAATGACACAGACTGTCCTGGCATGACATAGTCACAAGTGCCCTCACTGAAAGAAAAATGGATGAATTAAATGGAAAACACACATGCAAATACACAACTCAATCAATCATATGTTCTGCTTTAAAGTGATAAGATAACTACTGACACAGACTGAGACTAAGGCCATCCCTCACAATGTGGCATGTATTAATGTTATTAAATTTTTAATTGGAACTTGGGCTCCTTGGGACTCACCAGAAATGTGTCATACTGGTAGCCACCAATTCTGCAAGTCTGGCTAATTGCCTTCTGGCCTGATCCCCAGATTTACCACAAAACACAGCATAAATGTGGTACGAGCACATTGTTGCAATTGCTGGTGTCTAATGTTATAGCTTGACAATGAGAAGAATAAAAAAATATCTCCAGCCTTATTGTGAAGTTGTTACATTTTTGCACAACTGTGGACTGAGCGTATACCTGAGTACACAGTGTATTCCAAAAAAAAATCTTAAACTGACTTCAGTCCTGTGCATTTTCATATCAAACAGCAGTGGAAATAAGCTTTGCTCGTTAGCCACCTTTACATATAACTTTGCTGTCTTTTTTTTTTAAACTCCACCCTAACTTGTTCTCTCCCCTTTTCTCTGTCCCCACCCTACTCTCTGTGCTCTGAGGGTGGGAGGACGGGGAGATGGGAGCATTAATAATGCAGTGCTGCCTGGAAACCAAACACGCTGCAGCAGAGTGCTGTGTAGAATTCTAAAGAGGTATTTGTTTGTACGTGGATGCAACCCTCCTCTCTCACTGCTTCTTGCAGGCCTCTCATCTCATCTCTGCCCCCCCCCCCCCCCCCCCCCCCCCCCCCCCCCACACCAAAACCAACCAC
>VUQK01037597.1:15535-29170 GCA_015106715.1 Bujurquina vittata | reverse complement strand
CACCAAAATTGGACAATAGAAGATTGGAAAAAATTTGTCTGGTCTGACGAATCTCAACTTCTGCTGCAGTGTTCAGGTGGAGCCATGCGACAGGATTGGCGACTTGTCTCACCCCATGACAGCTGGCTCTCACCCCATGACAGCTGGAATAGGCTCCAGCCACCCCCTGCCTGCATTGTGTCAATGGTTCAGGCTGGTGCTAATGTGGGGAACACTTTATTGTTACACTTTGGGCCCCTTAGTACGAAGTGATCATTGTTTGAATGCTGCAGCCTGTCTGAGGACTGTTGCTGATCAGGTCTATCCCTGGTCAGGTCTAAGGACCAAAATCCCTGTGGAATGTTTCCACCATCTTGCTGAATCTATGCAAAGAATCTACAGTACACAAAGAATTAGTTCTGTAATCAAAAGGCGGTCCAGTGTGGTATTAGCAAGATATAACTAAGGAAGTGGCCAGTGAATGTTTAAGTAAAATTAGAGAACATCCTCGTTTTATATAGTCAGCATTTTCCCTTTCCAAACAAATAAAATCTGTTAAACTCAAACTTAATGTTTTGTTAAAGAGTACCTAATAATCCAATTTAAGGAAAGCTTGACCTAAAGCTCCCCGTTGCTTTTGAAAGTCATATGTGCATCACAAGTTTTAATAACGGTGTCACGCCAGATGTTAAACAATGGGTCTGCTTCTTTCCTTTCTAGAACAGCCCGTGGTGTGTATGTGTGAGTGTGTGTGTGTGTAATTTTGTATGCACTCAAAGACTGCAGTTATTTTTATTTAGGCCCTGAAAGGTAACACAAAGATTTATTCCATACATAATGATGTGTAGTCTTTGTTTATTTCAAACAGGGTTTTCATTCTTGCTTTGCAGTATCTGGGCTGTGTAGAAGTCCTTAGATCAATGAGATCCCTGGATTTCACTACAAGGTCACAAATAACAAGGTACGTGCACACATTTTAATTCCTTCAAGGACAAGCCACAACCAACATGCATCTTAGACAAGTTAAAATTTTGATTTAATAAAATACTGAAACTTATGCCAACACACAAATTCCCTTAGATAGAAAATCATGTAACACTGGACTTTTTGTACTTTTTAAGTTGCCTCTCATAAGACAATGTATATGAAATTTTAACTGTAAATGCTTATGTTTGGATTCAGCTGGAGAAAATTTAACATCTTGTTCTTGAACAATTGCTTAACAATGAACAATTTCCTTAATTAAAACCATTTGCCCAAAAATGCACTACCCGGTACTTTATTTTTAATAAACAATTCAAATAAATCTACGGCAAAAGAGTTATTAAGTGTTATACTTTGTCAACCAAATACAGCCCAGTTTGATCCTGTATGGGCCGGACCACAAAAACTGTTGCCTAATAATCTATTTTCTTAAAAAAAAACTGTAAATAGCTTTTAATTTAAGTACACATTTCATAAACCATCCATCTATAAAACTGATGATGGTAAGCATGCTAACATGTCTTAAGAACAATAAGTACAATATGTCTTAATAATATAAAAGGCTACTAATAATAGCAAAGACCTGTAAACTTACTGTGGATTTACTGTAAAAAAAAAAAGTGTATAATAAGTAGTGAAAAGTAGTGAATTTTTCTGTTATTTAAATGCAATCAGAACAATAAAATGTCATTCCATTTAATAGTTTATCATGTACTTTCTTACTTTAGTGATTTATGGTAGGCCATAGTTTATGTTTTTGTTAATAAGAAGGCTGGAAAACTGACCAAAACAAAAGTCTGAAATTTATGCCCTCCTCCAAAGCCTTCCAGTGGGCCGGATTTGACCTTCTGGTGGGCTGGGTCTGGCTCCCACGCCATATGTTTCAGTCCCCTGATGTGCTTTCACAACACAGTATTCATATGATGCCTGATGATATTACACAATGCTCGATATTTTATATAATTGTTATTAAATTAATGAGTTTTACTTGTTTTTGTTGTGTATGCAGGCCTAAAATAAGCTGTCATCTGCTCTATTGTAGATTTAATTCAACCAAAAACAGTCATAGGACAGAGAAGAAAATCAGCAGATACGAACAAAATATTTATTTTGAATTGGACTGTAAGTCAAATTTAGTTTTATGTTCATTTCAAACTCATGATTGAAAATCTTTGTTGTGACCAAACATTTGCGGTCAATATCTAGAATCAAGCTGCTGAGCAGTTGCTTGTGCCCAAATATAAAACAAGACTTCTCACTAATAAATGTACTGATTTTGTGTATTAAACAGATTTTGTATTAATCACCTTTTGGACAAAATGATCAAATGATTTTTTAAACGAATATATGGCTTAAAAGTGCATTTAGGATGAACAGTTTGTTGGCATGGAATTTTCTCCCTCTGAAATAATTGACCAATGTGCAGTGAGGGAAAGGCCGGCAGCGAATTGGTTTGTGTCATGTCTACTTTTCTGCTTGACTTCCTGAAGTTGGTAACATTAGCTAACACACAGCAGTAGTAGGCTTTCTCTCAGTGAGTGTGTTTATGTGTGTTCATGTCTCTCTCTAATAAAGAGAGGCATGGCAAAGAGAGAGAGAGAGCGAGAGAGAGAGAAAGAAAGCATACTTCTATTTTCTGACCTTGACTTTTTACCGCTGAATATGATTTATCCGTGCAGATAGACTACACAAGGTAGCATTTCTTGGTGTGTCACAAAATCAGCCAAAGAAGAACCATAGAAGTTGATCTTTAGCCTCTATTTGATCAACATAAATATTTTCATATAGTTATGGCTGACGGCCATTACTTACCATGTTTAGATTTCCCTCTAATGTATGGCTTTTAAAAGTATTTGTAATATATTCTTTTGTTTACGCCAAAATTGCTAAAATTGGGCATGTTTGCGTGAAGGCGTTTAGTACCACGTTACAGAATATGTTTCTTATGTATGATTACCACTGTAGATAAAATCTAACTTAATGCCAAAATTACCATCCTGGCTTCATCTTCCTCTTGCCCTTCCTCCAGGGAAGCCATCAGCCTGGTGTGTGAGGCTGTTCCAGGGACCAAAGGAGCTCTGCGGAAGAGAAAGGTAGCTTGCATGGATGGACAGAAAAGGAGGGAGGGAAGAAGGATAAAAGAATGGCATGATCACAGGAAAAGTAATGCACACACTGCGAGACCTGAATGTTAGTAAGATATATAGTTGCTGGAAAAAATGGGAAACAGCATTACATATTAATTTACCCGTGCACAGTCTATATATAGCACCCCCTCTGTACATTCTTTTCCCTCCTTCGTTCATGTAAAAAGAGAGGGAAAATGGAGCGGGAGAGAGGAGGAGATTGTTTAGAGAAGAGAGGCTGAGGAGAGAAGAGGGAGAGATGAAGAGGTATGGTACTGTGTGCGTGGGTGTAGCTCCAGCCCACGATGCATTGCACACCGCACACAGTGCTTAGTGACTCATGTAGCGCACAATATCTGTGATCAGGACGCTGAGCTAGTGTGTGTGTGTGCATGTGTGTGTTCACATGGTGTGCGTCTACAGCCTGTGAGGATCTGTGTCTTAATGTGGGGTGTGAAATGAAGCATTACTGTTCTCTCCAGAGCTTGTTCAAATGTCAGGGAAGAGTATATAACACAAAATCCAAGCAGGCTAGGTTTTCTTCCTTTTAGAATAGATGGATCGTATCAGGTGATGCTGGTTAGGCTGTGCGACAAACACACACTTGTGACATCAGCTTCATGCTGAGAATTTTGAATGGGTTTGACTATTTTTTTCGAGCTTCTTTGAATCCTGCCTTTACAGCCATATCTTTAATGCCCAACACTTTACAATCCCAGTTATTATTATTATTTTTTACTGGCAGCACATCTGCCTGAGTTGCAGTGGCAGATAAGTGCACGTGTTTGTCAGAAGTGCACTGAGCTATAATGTTGCCACAGAATTTATGCAACAGTAGTTCACTTATGCATCAATGAGCTGTTTAAAGGAACTGTTTTATGTTTTCTTTGAGAGTAATCTTTTAGGGTTAGAGAATAAAACCAGAAGCTGGTTAGCTTAGCTTTGCATAAACAGTGGGAACAACCCTAAGGAAACCACTGGAGGTTTCAGAAAGGACCAGGATGCAAAATATTTCAGAGCCTACATGTTTGTTGGTGAGCTTCAGAGGTGCTGGTCTGCTGATTTTGTTACTCATTTTAAGCAAAATCAAACTTGTTTTTATTTGTGTTTTACTGTGTCTGATCCTTGCAGCCGCCGTCCAAAGCTCTGTCCAGTATTTTGGGGAAGAGCAACCTTCAGTTTGCCGGCATGTCCATCAACCTAAACATCTCCACAAGTAGCCTCAACCTGATGACCCCTGACTGCAAACAGGTCAGACTGCAAACTTTATTAACATCTAGTATCTAGTTATACTTATTTCAACTTTCAGGGGTGTGATTGAAGCACCAAACACTTAAAAAAAAAGGTGACTAATACATGAAGATGCGGTAAATACATAAGAGTTACCTGCACAACCAGATGTACCCAACCTGCAGCTACAAGGTGATGTGCAATGTAATCACTTTACATATGGACAGGGCTTTAGAGTGGCAAAGTTCTGATGTTGGAGGAAGCTCTCATTGAATCTGGTAACAGAGTCCACAAAATAGAATTGCTGCTTAGTCGCAGAGTGTGCATTAGACTAAAAGAAAAGAACCAGTGAAAGCCACTGTTCTGAAAATGCAGTAAGCATGTTAAAGTTTCCTTTAAGTGCTAAAATGCCGCTCTACTTTTTTGCTAGTTTCAGGTGAGCAAACTGCAAGATCCTAATGCATTGTGGTACAAAAAGAAATATAAGGAGCGTATTTTTCGCACTATAAGGTGCACTTAAAATCCTTAAATATTCTCAAAAATTGGCAGTGCGCCTTATAATCCGGTGCGCCTTATGTATGAAATCTTGTTGCGTTTATTGACCTTGAACCAATTTTATGTGGTACACTGCACTTATAAATCAGTCAAAATGTTTTAGTGCGACTTTGGTAAGGGACGCTTCACAAATATCGACATTTTCCAGAGCGTACAAAGCGTACGACAGAGGGGTAACACCCAGCGTACGCTTTTCAAATAGAATGTCCGTCGGTCTCTGTAATTGGAGCGCTGCTGTCTGACCGCCGATGGCCGAGGTATCCACACCACTGCACCATTTCATGGTCTTCAGCGATATAGCCTCCGGTCACTAAAATAGTCCATTCACAAAATTACTCTACTGATGATATTAGACAGGAACAAGCTGTGAGTGCGGCGCAGCAGGTGAAGAAAGCAGCCAAAGCTGGAGATAAATTCAGCAAGAAGTGGAAGCATTGTTCCAAAAATGGAGACCGTATGCAGTAAACTGCAGAAAATGATGATGAGTTTGGACTGTTTTCGTCTATGCTGGACCGTATATTTGTTCCGATCGACGGCCGGCACTGTTGCCAACTTTTGTGCAACAAATCTTGCTGCGGGATGTCTCAAAAATGCCTGATAGAAAGGTGTCAGAATACACAGTGCATCAGTTTTTTGTGTATGGGGTGAAATCGCCAACAATGAACACCTGAGCATCAGAACTGGACCACAAAGCAGTGGAAGAAAGTGGCCTGGTCTAATGAATCACAAACGTGAATGGCCGGGTGCGTGTGCGCTGCTTACCTGGAGAACACCTGACACCAGGATGCCCTATGAGGAGAAGGCAAGATGGCAGAAGCAGTGTGATGCTTTGGGCAATGTTCTGCTGGGGAACCTTGGGTCCTGCCATCCATGTGGATGTTACTTTGTCATGTATCAACTGCATAAGCATTGTTGCAGCCCTTATAATCCCTTTAATGGATACAATATTCCTTGATGACTGTGACCTCCTTCAGCAGGATAATGTGCCCTGCAACAAGGCAAACATGGCTCAGGAATGGTTTGAGGTGTTGACTTGGCCTCCAAATTCCCCGGATCTCAATCCGATTGAGCATCTGTGGGATGTGCTGGACAAACAAGTCTGATCCATGGAGGCCCCACTTCACAACTTACAGGACTTAAAGGATCTATTGCTAACATCTTTGTGCAGATGCAACAGCACACCTTCAGGGGTCTATTGGAGTCCATGCCTTAATGGGCCATAGTTGTTTTGGCAGCAAAAGGGGGTTTTATTTTTACAATTTAAGTTTACAATTTTAGGCAGGTGGTCATAATGTTATGCTTGACTAGTCTATTTAAAAAATGTTTTTTACAATCTAGACTCACTAGCTAGCCAAATCAGCAAGAAGCAGTTGTTTGTAGGCTGTTGGAAAGCATTTCTAAGCAACCACAAACTAAGTTTAAATAAAGTCAGCTCAATAGCATACATGAGCTTGGAAAGCCATTGAAAAGGCAATTGTCCAACAACACTGGAATTAATTAACCGCAGCATGAATCTATTTGAATAAACAGACTGCAAATTAATATCCAGAGATTTAGCAAAAAAAAAATAAAAATCTGCAAGCAGGCAGAGCACAGCAGGAAGTCTAAAATCACCTCCAGTTTAGCAGTACCTAGAATATTTCCATGGTAATACCTGTACAAATAACACATACAATCTCACATGTGTCAGCCTGCAATGACACTCAACTTTTCTCTGAGTAGCTGAATAGACAGCTGTTTCTCAACTGGCTGATCACAGTCAAAAGTGGGCAGCAGAAGATAACAGGAATCAGCCCACTACTAAGGATTATTGATGCCCTAATGAACCTGGAAACAGCTGGTGCAAAGGAAACAAAAAAAGAAAACACTGAATCATACTTAAAACCTCAAAAATAATTGCAATTTATGGGGGTTAATCAAGTGGCTCCATAGTATAGTGGTTTACACATTTTCCCTACCAAGTGAACGATCCCTTGTTCGATCCCGGGTGGAGACACAGATCCCCTTGGAGGATATGTCAGGAAGGGAATACCTTCTCTGGTGACCCGCTGTGAAAAAGGGACCAGCTTATATTGTACTGTATGAGTATAATGGTGTATATGTGATAATGCATATACACTGTATTTGTTTCTTGACAGATTATAGCCAACCATCACATGCAGTCCATCTCCTTTGCATCAGGTGGAGACCCTGTAAGTACTCACAAAATAGAATGACATTTATTTTTAAAAAATGGAGTGAAACTTGACCTTTAAAAACCTAAATGTTCGGTAAACATATTTAAAAATGATCTTAATACAGTTATAAGTGCTGACAAACTTTACACTGCAAACCAACCAAAAATATATTTTATTTATAGTAGAATGTATTATATAATTATATTTATCTTTCTAATTATGTAGCAATAGTTTGTTTTTATTATATCAGTGGAATTTTACAAGAATTATATATCAGTGGAATTTTACTTTCATTATAGGATACAACAGATTATGTTGCCTATGTAGCAAAGGACCCAGTTAATAGAAGAGGTGAGTATTCATTTGTTAAATGCTCTGTAGACTTTCCTGCAGCGTCATGCTTATGAAAATGTGTTGCTGTGACCCTTTTCAGCGTGCCACATCCTGGAGTGCTCTGATGGACTGGCCCAGGACGTCATCAGTACCATTGGCCAGGCCTTTGACCTTCGCTTCCAGCAGTACCTGCAATGTCCCTCAAGCAAGCTGTCCTCCACGCATGACAGGTGAGATAAAAATAGCATGCAAAAAAGTACCTGTTCACTAATATAAGCACTTACAGGCAGCGATAATTATATACAATGTAATACAGTGTTAAGATTCATGAATAAAGTATTTATTTAGGGTATTAAACATGGAGGAGTTACCTTGGACAGAGGAAGAGGAGGAGTCAGCTGAGCACCCTTATTATAACAACGTCCCTGGCAAGATGCCGCCCCCTGGAGGCTTCATTGACTCCCGCCTGACCAATCAAAATGCAGATGGATGTCAGGTACAGTTTATCCACATTATGGGGAAGAAGCCTGAAGCATATAGACAATATATTCAAATTACACAAAATAAATAGCACTTTACTGCTTTTTTAAATGGATATTTGTGTTCTGTGGTGTCACAAAAGGATCACAAACAAAAGCCAGATTAGTTTTATTGGTATCAGTGCAAACTAGACTGAGGAATAACAGCAAGCAAACCTCAGTGAGCAGAAATTTTATTAACATGTATTATTTCTCTGGGATTGTTGTATCAAACATGTTTTAATAAACTACAGAAGTACACAAATGGCATATCAGATTGTCTCACTGCTTTTTGGTGATTTGAAACTGCACCCCACTGTAAAATTAGATTATTACTAATAAAATGTTTTCATTGGTGATATTTGACCGTTTCTGTGATCAGACTACCACACAATATTCACTCCACCTGCAAAGACTTCACCTCTTTTACAATTTTGAAATGTATGTTTACGTCTTGTATATCTACATGAAAATTATATTCCTGTCTGAGCACTTGTCCAGTACTCTGGATTGTTATTGTACCTAATGATCATGCCTCTTGAATATAAGGCCTAATATAAACTGCATTTGTAACCTGGTGTAGTTAGTACTGGGTTGGACCCCCTTTTACTTTCGTTTGAGTACAGTGAACTCAAATACATGTTCAAGAATCCAGGTTGAAATGCTTTGAGCTTTGTGAAATCTAGCATTATCCTGCTGGAAGCAGCCAGCCATCAGAAGATGGGTGCACTGTGGTCATAAAGTTATGGTCATGGTCAGCAATGGTGCCCACTTTGAACTTCAGTAGGTCTGTGTGACCATGTTTACATGCCTAAATGTACTGATCTGCTGCCATGTGATTTGCTGATTAGATATTTGTGTTAACAAGCAGTTGAACAGGTATCTAATAAAAAGGCCTGTGAGTATGTATAAAAAGCCAAGAATACCTACATGAGTCTTAAACCTCAAGTCGTCATCTTTTATTTCAAAATAATCTTAATTGCCCAATGTATTTCTGCATGTCATTAGATGGGTCCAGGATCTGTGGATCAGACATATTACCAAGGGCGGCACTGTGAAAGCTGGGGAGATGAAAGAAAAACTTTCTTCATGCAACAGGGTAAGAACATCCATGCAGTCAACTATGCAAGATATTCAGTTCTGCAGCATTTTATCGCTTCAAAAGTATGACTTGTTGTTTTTCCAAATGTCTAGGATCATTTGATATAAGCGGTCTGCCTGAGAGTAAAGGTCAAGTACCAAATACGGAGGAAATGCCCACCTATGTGAACACCCAGCAGATCGATGCCCAGGTGCTCGCAGCATTCCAGGCAGAGGCTGAAAATGTGGCAAAGGGCATGGCAGCTGCAGCCAAAGAGAGCCCACAGAAGGACCTGTTTGACATGAGTAAGACTTGGTTACCTTCTACTGATGAGTCAGTTCATGTTATTACCTGCTTTGGATAGTCCACTTGGAAGCACTCTTTGATTTATATTAAATTTATATCAGTTTAACATTTGGCAGTGCTTTCTTTAAAATTTATTTTCACTCTGTACCTTTCACGACTTTAATTTAAAACTTGTATGCCGAGAATCAGAATAGTATCTGCACTTAACCTTGAGAATAACAGTGTAAGATGACTTTAGAATTCGTAATTATAGAGTTTCCTAGATTTTGTTTCTCAGTGACTTAAGCTCGGCGTCATAATAACATCATGTCAGTATGAAGACAAAAGGACGACTGCGATAATGGCAGTGTGTGGTTTTCCCTTTTCCTCCTTTTAACATCAACTTTAGCTTTGCTATTAATACGCATGGAAGATTACAGGCGCACACAGGCTTCATTGTCCACCTAATATAGTTCTTTAACAGCAAAAATCAGTTTAGATTTAGAATATTCTGCTATACAGTGCAAAAAAATCTACACTGTGTTTACGTTCTATTATCAGAAATATGTTTTAGTGCATTTACAGCATTTGCAAAATAGTTCAGTATTTCTCTTTTTTTGAGGAAGGTTCTGGGTTACAGATGCTCCCTTTGTGCATAAGTTTCTTGTCAGGTTGATATTAGAATAATTGTTTTGTTACCTTTCTAGGCAGCTGACAGTCCTGCTGTGCTCTCTACATGACCCTGAATAATAGTATGTGTGTACAAAAAGGGAACTTGTGAATTAGGACACCTGGTCACACTGTCAAACATCAGTTTACATGCTATATGGCACACAGTACAGGCATGTACAGTGGCATGAAAAAGCATTTGCCCACAGTTTGTTTTTTGCACATTTCTCATCAAACATTTTAATATTAGATAAAGATAACCTGAGTAAATAAAAATGTACCTTAAAAACTTTAAAAACTGCATTTTGTATTCACTGGGTTATCATTGTCTATTATTAAAACGTGTTTGACGATCCAAAATATTTAAGTGTGACAAATACACACACACGCAAAAAAAAAAGGAACCAGGAAGGGGGCAAATGCTTTTTCACAGCACTGTATGGCTGCAGTTTGGGGATCAAGTCTGTAACTGGAAAAACAAAGCTAATGTTTTATTATGGTTATTGACAAACTCAGCTTTAAATGTTACAAAATCAAAAGGGATATGATGGATGAGAAATTGCATTAAGGTACAGAAGTCAGTGGAACAAAGACTAACTCTGAGCTATGTAATGTGTTAAACACATTTATATGTTTTGTTATCTAGATAAAAGTTAAGCTGATTTTTATTTTTAATGGCCTATACATACTCTTCCTCTCTTAACTCACCATTTTGGGACTCCACTGACTGTGCCAGAGCCCTTTGAGGATGCTATTCAGTCGCAGTCCCAGCCGCAGTCCCAGCCCCAGGTATCCTGTCTTCACAAGGCAGCATCCGTGGACAACTCGAGTCCTCTGCTCGTGCGCTCTCTGGCCTTCCGGGCACAAGAGGAGCTGGAGGGCCAAATGTGGTACCACGGCAAAATGAGCCGCCGCGATGCTGAGAAACTTCTGAAAAATGACGGGGACTTTCTCGTCCGCAAGAGCACTACCAACCCAGGGTCTTACGTCCTGACAGGCATGCACAATGGAATTGCCAAACACCTACTGCTGGTGGACCCCGAAGGCACGGTAAGACGGGGGTAACGGGGTATAGAGTTTGTTTCATTAACTCGCTTGTGAATGCATGAAAGTAAAAAGATGAAACTGTCATGAGACTAATACCGCTCCCCCCTTTTTTTAAGGTACGGACAAAAGATCATATATTTGACAGCATTAGCCACCTTATTGGCCATCACCGTGACAACAATCTGCCGATTGTTTCAGCTGGGAGTGAACTGTGTCTCCTACAGCCTGTGGGAAGGAAACAGTGATGCTTGCAAAGCCTGACTGATAGATAAAAGGAAGCTCTAAAATGGCCTCTCACTATGGAACTTGAAGATGAAACATGAGTCGATGCTTCAAGGCTCAATTCCCTCAAAGAGTTATTGGGATAAACTGATCTGCAGTTACTTAACTGGAGTCACTGGAAGATATATATATATATATATACATATATATATATATATATATATATATATATATATAAAATAAACTGTTATTATTTTGTTGTGATGACTGAAATGCTATATTTTTGAGAAGACAGGTGCATTTGACATAATATCTCAATTTGGTGTTTTAAAAAGATAAAAAAAAGACTATTGTTCTTGTAGTTTAGACAAAGTGCAAATCAAACCTCAAGGAGGTGTTAACAAGAGTATTTTAGAATAAAAATCTGAAACTTTAGTTTTGTCTGTCAAGCACAACCTCATTTCTATAGGAACTGTTGGCTAAGATGTTGAGGAAACGGAAACGCTGTTTATAATGAAATTACATTAGGAAAAATGTCCTTTAATCTCACCAACAGTGTGACAGCTTACTGAATTAGTAACTATACGAAAAGCTGCTTTTATTGGAGTTTAGACCTGAATGTGTTTTTTGCTTTGCAGTTGTCACAAATTGTCGGGGTGCAAACCGCCACCCTTTCATAGTGCTCTCAATGGCTTTAAAGATAAACTTTTTTATGAAGTATTTTCTGGTGTCACTGCAGTCGCATGACTTAAAAATCAACTGTTCTTGTGGCCATGTTCGTAGACCTTGATACCCCTTTATTTGAAAGAGGTGCTTATGTATGCTGACACTGTAAAAAAAAAAAAAAGAAAAGAAAAAAGGAAAAAAAAGCTTTTCAAACTATTTCTGAATTGGTTTTTCGCTGAATTCTTTTAGGTGTGTAGTTGGTGATTAGTTTTGGGGCTTGCAACGGATATTCTCACATCCTTGATTAACATTTTTAGCTTTTTGTGAACCTTTAAAACCTTAAATGTTATTTTTATTTGAAGGATCTTCAATGAATAGCACAAACACAAAGTTAGGCCACTTAGTTCACATGTGTCAGACGAGACGAGAAGGTTTGCTTTCACACTTTGTGCCGATCATGCTTTCGATCGCTCTGTTACTGATGTTAGGGTTTGTAGGAACTACATCTTGTAGTTATAACGCTGTTTTGCCATAAGGTGTCGCCATAGAGTTACATGGTTACCACTGTCAGTTACACCGACTTTAGTTAATACTAAGAAAGGATGCAACTTTGCTGCATTTGAAAGGAAAATACAACTCAAGAAGCAAGTTTTTAGCCATTAATTTTGATTTTGCAACCCACTGTACACAATCATTCCTCTGAACAGTTTAGTCTTTATGTTATCCAGATTGTTTTGAAAAGGCTCATAGAAATGATACACAGCAGCACTGGAAACAGACTTTTTTTTTTAAACGCTTTTATCCTTACAAATGTCAGGACACTGATGGATACCAAATGAATGGGGCATTGTATTTGATATGCACCGGATCACTTCAGTTGAACCCAAATCAGCATGTGTTCAATGAGTTTGACAAGACAGATGCAATGTAATATAATGTGCCTGTGTTTTGCTGCAAGAGGGAGTGTACAGTACATGCATCTCACAACCCACAGCACGGGGGGGGGGGGGTCATTCTGAAAATAAAAACATCACCACATTCAGTTTGGTTAAAGAGTTTGATTCATTGTGTCCCATGGAGAAGGACACAAAGAGCCATTAAAGAGTTTTTTCCCTCTTTAATGTTTATCCACTGTTTACTTTTACATTCTCCAGTTCGTTGGGACATAATTTCATCAAATCTAACAACTCTGACGAAAGAATGCTGTGCTAAATTATTTAAAAGCACTCCGCTAATGTTTTAAAAAAAAGGCTTTATTTTTAAAGACTAAATTTGGTTAAAATTCTGAGCAAATATCAAAAATATCCCTGCTTGAGTCTCTGCTATAACATGAGGATCGACTTTGAGACGTAAAGAAATTACCAAACTCGCCGGGGCTAAAAATGAGAACATGGCGTCTTTCCAGATTTCTGTTGATGAAAATGTGCCTTTTATTTGTAAAATGTTGTTTTTATTTCTCTTTCTCTCTTCCTTCAAAGTGCAATAGCTGATCTTCAATGGGGCATGCCTGTTCACTAGAGGTTGTGTTTCGCCCTGCTGCGTGTTGCTGCTTGAGACTACTGTTCCCTCTCACTATCTGTCTCTTTCCCTCCCTCCCATACTCTCTATTATATATTATAAATGTATCAATTCCAGATTCTAAATATAAATCTTTGTCAGAGGAAATCACACAGAAACTCACTATTTTGGGACAGGTATTTAAAAAAAAAAAAAAAAAAAAAAAAATATAAAAAAAATTTAAAAAAATATTTAAAGATTTAATT
>VUQK01037597.1:2823-15515 GCA_015106715.1 Bujurquina vittata | reverse complement strand
GGAAATAAAAACATAGAAACAAGTCCAAATGATGTTTACAGATTTAATCTTTCGGTTGTATTAGTTAATCATTATTCTGTATGACTGTTGGCAATAAAACCGTGAATGTGTAGAATCGCTGTTGTTTCTCTGGTGTAATAGTAACGGGTATTTTATCTAAGCTCATGATTCACAATCCCGGTAGCTTTAATTTACTCAGATTCACTCCACAGTCTGCACTATTAAATTATTATAATAAAGAAAGTTACCGTGAAAGTTACTGGTGGATTGTTCACAGGAAGTGGAAATTGTTAATGGAAATAATGTCTTTTTTCTTTTTAAATGATCACATAAGCATAAGAAACACTTTAGTACATATTCAACGTGCTGTGTTTGCCTGCAGAAATCTTTAAAGCATAGTATATTCCTACATCTTTTTTTTTTAATTTTAATTTTTGGCATTTTCAGCCTTTATTAGATGGTGCAGGAAATAAAAGGGACATAGCCGGGGGATGACAACAGGCAAGCTAAAAGCTGCACTCATGTTTCTAAATCTTGACCTATGAAGAGCCTTAAAAGCTGCACTCTCTACTGTCCACAAGGTGGTCCTGATGAAGCGTCGTTGCAGAGTAAATGCAATATTTTTCTCTTTTACTTTATTGAGTCAAAGCTGTAATTTTTAAAAGTCTGATATGAATATCTGCATTTAGCTACCTATTTCTATTTCACATGCCTCTTAACAGTCCTCAGCCCACTAGATTCATGCTTCTAAGGTTCAAACAAAACACATGCAGAACTGCTATGGCAGTTCTGAGTATGGCCAACAGATGGAGCCCTAGTATCACTAAAACTGCTGCTGCTGCTACAAAGCCGTTATTTGATTTGGAACAAAATGGCACAAAAATAACAAGAAAGAAAAAAGCACCAGTTTGATTCTTCAACATGAGTAACTCTTTCCTCAGTTATAATACAATGCAGATTAACTGCCCAGCATACTGTAGGATTACTGAGTAAATACAGACTATGTAGCTTAATAAATACCTTCAGCTGTTTGTATTTGCAGTAATAATAGTCTACAATCATTCTTCATTACATTGTTTTTGAAGTGATGTAACGGCACTTATGTGGTAATTGCAGGCAAATGTTCACTTCTTATTTATCATAGGCGGTCACAGCTGTAACCACGGAGGTAAATGTCTTTTCTGTTGAGGGTAAAAGCACCAGTCATCTGTGGCAATGACTGTTATCCAGCAAAGAAAACAAAACATAAAAAAAGACTATGTAACTCCAAAAGTGAAAGTTTTTAGCACTGGAGACTGGCAAAGAGGCAGACATTAAAGATGATGAAGATTTAGCAAAGAGAACCCACTGCCCTGCAGCAAATGTCAGAAATCGGCCCTTCATTTAATTAATCCTTCATTTTAAATCAGATTTTTGTGACCATCGCTTTCCGTTGTGATTACTGCACAAGCCCGTAAGCTCAGAATTTTACTGTAAATTATTCGCTCTCTCCTTTTAATCTTTTCTGTCACTTGCAGCCTCAGCGGTACCTCTGCTCGCTCCAGCCACCACTGAAACCTCTCCGTGGCCCCTGTCTGACTCCCGCCCCGTCTCCAGCTCTGTCTGCCTGGGGCTCTGCTGGTTCTGGTTAGGGTTGTTCTGGCTGCTCCACGACTTGCTCCTGCTGCGGCTGGGCTCCAGAGACTGCCTGTTCCCACTTCCATTTACAGAAACTTTCACCCTGTAGCAACTGCCACAAATCAGACCCAGGAAAGCTCGTCTCATCTCGCGGCTGGCCAGAGTGTAGATGACTGGGTTCATCGCAGAGTTGAGCACTGCCAGAGCGATGAACCAGTCAGCTTTATAAAGGATGGGGGACCTCTGCTTGGATGCCACATCCACCAGGAGCAGGACAAAGAGGGGTGTCCAGCAGGCAATGAAAACTCCAACTACAATGATGACAGTGCGCAGCAGGGACATGGCGTGCTCTGAACTGCTGTGCTTGCTCACCTTTTGGCTGCTGGACTTAACCAAGATGTAGATGCGGGCATACAGGACGGCTATGGCTGAGAGCAAAACCATGAACACTGTGATACAGAAAGCAACATATTTCTTGGTGTAAAGGGGGAGGATTGTGGAGCAGTCAGGGAGGTTATCCAGGCAGTTCCAGCCTAGAATAGGCAAAGCTCCAAGACATATGGCAATCAGCCAGCAGGTCCCTATGAGCAGGAATACCCGGTAGTTCTTGTTTGCATCATAAGGCCTCATTTTGATCATAGTTAGGTGTCTCTCTATAGCAATAGCCAGGAGACTGAAAATGGAGGCTCCAAGTGCTACAAACATGCTTCCTTCTCTGACAAACCAGAGAGCAGGTGAGAGCTGCAGGGTCTTCTCTCCTGATAGGAGCAGGTTGACCAGGTAAGCGACTCCAGCCAGCAGGTCGCACATCGCCAGGTTGCCGATGAAGAAGTACATGCGATTGTGGAACCTGTGGTTCCTCCATATGGCCACAAGCACAGTGAGGTTCTCCAAGACGATGAAGCTGCAAATAATGAGGAAAACTACGGTTTTGGTGTCCACAGTGCCAGGACTCGTGCCAACGCTTGGCCGGTGGGCCAGCTTTCCTGTGTAGTTGTAGTGGAGCTGTATCTGGGGGTTGATCATTGTCACAGTACCAGCTGCTGTCACTGGAGGTCAGGCGTGAGCAGGGAGTGCAGTGTGCACTGGGTTCAACTGCAGAGGGAGACTGAGTGTTATCACAGAGCAGCCAATTTACAGATCATCACGTTGACATTATTGGACTTTTTATTGTTGTTTTGTCTTATTAAGTTTCACTGGTTATGGAAACAAGAGGTTATGCACCAGCAAAACGCTTTTAAGAAACAGGCTACTATGTATATATATAAAAATAATAATAATAATACAGCCAGCACTTTCAAATAAACTCTGATTTTCCTTTGTTTCCCCCTTTCTTTCTTTTTTTTTTTATCATAGGAGTCTTAAAAATTGGAGCCGCCAACAAGCTCATTTGAAAACACGAATTATGCATGAACAGATCTAGTAGATGTAGTAATGCAGTGCGAGTTTTCGCCTGATTTCGCCCTCAGCTCAGCTTTAGCTGCAGAACTCACCGCTGGATGCTCGCAGGTCGCTTTCTCTTTAAAGTCGATCGCGCACTGGCGGCCGCACATTTCCTTGCAGAGGTGTCGACTTTATTTTCTGTTGAACTTTAAGTCCTTTTTCATTGTTCAGTAGACGAGAGCAGCTCCTCATCTTTTTCTTTCTTTCTTTCTTTCTTTTTTTTTTTTTAAAACCGAGCTCTGGAAACTCCGGAGCTGTGGACGGTCGGCTTGTAGTCACACCCCTCCCTCCTCCAGCCCTCCTCCAGCCCGGGCAGCGAGCGCAGGGGAGGCTGCTCAGGGGTCAGAAGCGCATCACAGCCAGGAGGTAGAAACACTCAGCTCTGCTCATTATAATACTGACAACAAAACTGTGACGTAAAGGGTTTAATTGAGTGTGTAACTGTAGGTGCAAACTGATTTCTGTTTGAGTGGTTTG
This sequence comes from Bujurquina vittata, assembly GCA_015106715.1. Lineage (NCBI taxonomy): Eukaryota > Metazoa > Chordata > Actinopteri > Cichliformes > Cichlidae > Bujurquina > Bujurquina vittata. The sequence continues at coordinate 11,978 of VUQK01037597.1, read as the reverse complement.
GGTTGGTTTGGGCTTTTAATTAAGCCAACTTTAATCATTTAAAACAGCATTTGTCTAAAGTGTCCCAGTGGCTTTGTTATACTATTACATTCACATTTTTTAAAATATAATCAATAAATAAAGTTTGGACATTATATTTGGGCCACTTGAACCTGATATGATTGTGATGCATTACTTCATCTAACTGGACACGTTTTAGAAACTGAGTAGATAAATTTGCATTTGGTGGTGTAAGCAGAGGTTTGATGGATATTGGGGGGGGGTGTGTGCTTGGAAATATCTCTTGGGAACCCCCTGGATCCTGGGACAGAAAGTACAACAGGTTATGATGAATCCCAATGTGAACTCAGTTATTACAGCAGCCCGTTGATATTTTTAATCATGACAATAAATTAAAAATCCGCCCATCCATCTATTTTTGTACGCTTAGCTGATTTAAGGTTGTGGGAGGGGGGCTGGAGCCTATCCCAGCTGTCACAGGGTAAAAGGCGGGGTACATCCCAGACTAAACAAAAGAATATACACAAAATTAAAGATTTACCTGAAGATCGTACCTATATCAGACTTAAACAAACGCCTGCAGTGGTCTACAGTAGCTGATTTTTACATTTTCTCAGATGCATTTTCTGTGTGACGTGGACTAAAAAGGAGAACGCTGTGCTGTTAGAGTACATGACTGCAGCCCATCCTTTGTTCTGGTCCTTTTCTTGTGACCTCATATCCAGGAAGGATGGGCAGGGCTGGCAGCAAAGAGTCTGAGAGGCAGTCTGACAGATGATGACTCTTTAAAACAGATGCGACAAAAGAGCTTTGAGGTGATTTTAAGACTTCCCCGACTAGAACAGAACACACAGTGAACCACGTAAGACTAAAACACAAAGCTCCATTTTCAAACAAAGTCCACAGCTTGAGCCCAGAATAACTGAGTCACTACTTCCAGTGCAAAGAACATTATTTCTTTACTTGATATGGTGCCACACATTTAGCTGCTTGCAATTTTTTTCCTCCCAAACCAAGCACATACTGTACTGTGTCACAGACCAAACTCATTAAATAGTCAATATCTTTGAGTGTCTGTGGCTATTAACCCAGAGGAATGTTTTGTGTGGTTAAATAAACAGCTGTGGTCTGGCATCGGTCCATTAGCATTGTTGCAGTCACAATTCGCAGTCATTTCCTGCAGGTCACACTGTGCCAGCAGCAATGGGAAAAAATTCAGGGAAAAAGCCAAATAGTTACTCCGGACCCGCAGCAAATCTGGGACCAATCACAGAGTGGGTGTACGTAAAGGCAGCTGGATTAACAGACGGGGAACATGGTTGGAAAAACCTTGGGTTTTTCAGCAAACTGCAGTGATGTGGGGCTCACATCTGCATTTACATAAACGTAGTTCCAAATATGAAACCATCAGCAAGTACTAACCCATAATATGTGGTTAGAGTGAGTCTATGTTTATGTGTATTCATAGCCTGCAGAAGAGGAGCATGGATGGAGGGCTTTTCACTTTTTCAAGACCACCCTCACTAAAATGTTCCTTTGTAGGCAGCCGCTTCTTGTATTCAAACCAGGGGGAATTGTCCTGCCATCTTTCTGTGCGCATGACACTAATTAAACAAGTCATCTGTGCATCTTCAACCGTTTAGCATCTGATGTTTTAAGACTCCCCCAAATCATCAATGCACCATGTGATATGTGCAATTTCCTGCTATTATAATGCCATATTATTTAAGTATAACCTACAAGCTGCAACCCATCATTTAAAGCACTGTACAGTATAACCACGCTTCCCTCAGAGTAGCTGGGCTCACAGATGGTAAGACCATTCCTCGGGGAAAGTTTCCACTGCTCAGCTACAGCCGGCCCCCCGGACATTTTATAGTATATAGTTTTATGTGATGTAGTGATCAATGTTAGCATCCTTTATTTAGGTAAATGCAGCACCTCCCACAATGTTGAAGTACTTACCATGCCCTGTTTTAGTGTATTAATATCTATGAAATTATTATACGGAGACCTTGCCATATAACACCAGTTTAATGTGGCAGCTGGAAAAGGCAGTTCAATAGCTAGTACTACTTTACATACATCTGGACATTTTGGTTTGCGGTATAATAATGCATGCATCAAAGTTTTGATGTGTCTGTTCCTTTTTTAAATAGCTTTGCACAGGGTCAACTTGCTCTATGTAGATATATAGAACATTTAACTAAGAATTTAACTTGACTTGCCAAAACCTATAGACATCTATTATTAAAGCTATAACAATGCTGTATAAAAGCAAAGCACACTTACAAATGCCTATTTGTATAACATATCCTGAAGTCATTCATAATTGATTATAATGCAGGTTTGTTCTGACTGCTAACATAATAGCCTCTCATTCAAAGCGAAGAACTAATGGTTAAATGAAAATGGCCGGATAGAATAAAGATAAGGGCCCTCTGCTATATTACTGTGGGCACATTACAAAATCTATTTGGCCCAAATCCCTGTAGCCATCACTTTGCCAGGGTTTGCCTTGTTCAAGCTCTCAACCTTTCATTAGAGTGCAAGAGCTGGGGTCAGATTCATGGGCAGTGGGCACATCCATGTGCAATTACATGAAGGCACTGCCTTTAATTTCACCCTCGCCATTTTGAGGCAAAAACACACCCCGTGAGTCTGAGCTGCAAATCTGAAGCGGACAGTCCCCTCCTGCCCTGTGGGTTTGTGGCGGCAGTATTTCTAGGCATGGCGGTCTTTTAACAGAACAAGGCCTCGGAGAGGTTTCTGGGGCATAATTTCAGCTGTGGCACAGTTTAGTCTAGGATCTGCCAACTTCAGGAGGCCACACAGACAGAAATAGGGCTTTAGTTCTGTCATTTCCTTTGGCTGCAGGGATATTTAGTGCTCTTACCTTCTTTAACTGTTAAGTGCAGCACTTTTAATGTTCCATTTCATTTGTTTCCAGCTGCAAGAGTAATCTGATGGGTTCTTTTGAGATTCTGACAGTGGGTATGACTTCAGTGGTACTACAGTGGGCTCTCAACAGATTATCCCATGTCAGACTGGCTGACATTAATTTAAAAGCATAAATTTAATGGAGTGAAATAATTTAACACTGAATGTGTAAAAAGAACCACCCCAAAGCTACAGTTTTGTACTGTACAACTCTATTGAAGCCCCCTGTAGTAATTACATGATTTACAGCCACTGTTGCTGCAAGCTCTGCCACATGCAAGCGTACACATAGTGTTTTATGCACCTTCACATACATGCATAAGGGAACAAAATATAAAAAATACAGTTCAATGTAATGTGATCCAATGCATAACTGCCAGAAAATAATTTGAAGCTATAACATGTCATTATAAGATATATCTAGTAGTCCCTCCATCCATTTCCTTCACTGCTTATTCAATTCAGGGTCACAAGGGGGCTGGAACCCAGCTGTCATTGAGGCAGGTATGCCCTGGTTGGTTGGTCACTGGTTCATCAAAAAGAGGGCACATTCTTTTTTAAAAAAATCAATATGACGATGGCGTAAAATGCCAAAGTCAAGGCTTCAAACTGGAAATCTGCAAACAAATGCAATGATGTTGCAGTGGCTACATCCATCGTTTATAATTAAACTATATTGCCAAAACTATTAACTCACCTATTTAAATAATTGAATTCTGATGTTTCAGTCCCTTCCATGGCCACAGGTGTATAAAACCAAGCACCTAGGCATGCAGACTGCTTCTACAAACATTTATGAAAGAATGGATCGCTGCAGGAGCTCAGTGAATTCCTGCATGGTACAACATTAGGATGCCACCTGTGCAGGTGTAGGTACTTTGTTACTAGCAGCCTGTTGCAAAAACAGTTTATTTCTTTCCCCATTATCAATGAAAAATGCCAAAGATAAAACAATTTGACAGTCATAAATTTGTATTTTGAACCAACAATAGGATTCCCAAAGAACTTTTAGCTGAAAACTTGGTATATCTTGGCATGATGTGGTATGTCCTTAAAAAGTGATGAAAGTGGAGGACGAAAGCAGAGGTGTCAGGCCTAAAATACTGTCTATAGCAGGTGAACAGTATCTGAAAATCATGTCCTTAAGGAACAAGAAAAAAGACCTGACACAGGACCTGAGAGATGTATGGCCCTTCAGATTATCCAGTTTTCCAAAGCCTCAGTAGAAAGGGTCTCGGTGGAAGGGTGGCTGTCAAGAAGCCATTCTTAAGGAAGGGAAAAACAGGGAGAAATGGCTGGGGTATGCCAAAATACACAAGAACTGGACTGAAAATGAGTAGCAACGGGTCATTTGGGGTGATTAATTCAACTTCTCTCGTGGTTTGGGGCTGCATTTCAACCATCTCGTCAGAACTAATGGAATTATGAATATAGAAAAGCATTGTCTGATTTTGATCCACCATCTAAAGGGCAGTAGTGTCTAAAAACGTTCTCTATTATGTGAGAGTAGTAGTGGTTTACTAATTTTCAGAACTTACAAGGAACTGAATAGTTATGTCCTTCCAGTTTTACTCAGAACTGAGGTTTTTCTCACAGTAGGCTTTTAAGACTACTTTTTCAGTACTGTAAAAAAAAAAGTATTAACTATTAATTTTTTGTCCTCACCTCTGTTGAGACTTTATTAGGACCCTGATATGTTGTTAGTCAGGCTGCTGTGCTGTAACTGGATCAGGTAGTGAGCAAAGCTGTTTCTTTTTCTTTGAGTGCAGTTGCTCTGGTTGTCCAGGCATTTAATGTGAGTGTATGCAGGAGTCCATTTATCACAAGGCTGAGCAGTGCTTTTCTCTCTCAGGTCCATTAGATCTACAGTACTTAGAGTGTGCGCTATTGATGTCCAACAGTCATTGTTCGTTGTCTGACTTCTTGCTGAATGGATGGCTATTACATTAACCAGAAAGTTCTTAATAGGTCCTCCTAATATCTCAGTGGTGCATGTATTTTATTCATTATTTACAGGTCTCTAATTTGTGACTTGTTCCTTTCCTTGTTACATTGCTCTGTTTAGAAAACAAATAAATCTGTAATCTGTCATTATCTTTTAAGTTGCATCTTTTTTAAGTCTGTGCTGCCAGAAAGAAATTAGTCTGTGAGATGCACTGTGAAACCAAGTTTGAAGTTACATAGTCAACAGAAATTCAGTTAGACCACAGGACTGGCAAAGCATCAAGACGCAGCCATTGCAGTAATTTAGATGTGTTATGGAGTAAAGCATGTTACATAGAACAGCATAATCTCTAATGTTTATTTATATCATTTTGTTGCTTCAAAATTAGTCACATGCTGTCTATTCAGTGCCAGTCGTGGCAAAAAAGCATGCCACTGCATTAAGTTTAATTGTAGTTAGTGTACTCCATGCATGTGGTTATAGCTTACACATTTTCACTCCTCCTCCTCCTCCGTCTTCTTCTGGCTGCTCCCTTTAGGGGTCACCACAGCAGATCATCTGCCTCCATCTCACCCTATCCCTAACATTCTTCTTACACCAACAATGTCCTGTCTCACTGGAGGAAATTAGTATTTGATCACTGTATTTGGAAGTTTGCTCACATACAAAGAAATGAGCAGTCTCTAATTTTTATGGTAGGTTCATTTTAATGAAGAGAGACAGAATATCCACTAAAAATCCAGAGCAAACACATTATTTTAAGTTATAAATTGATTTGCATGTCACTGAGTCAAATAAATATTTGATCTCCTACAACCCAGCCAGAATTCTGGCGCCTACAGTTTGGTTGTGGCACACAGATTTCAATCAAACCCTGGTTCTCACCCTATGACAATCACAGACCTCGATATACTCATCTCTGCTCCCACTAAAAGTCTTTTCATCTTTAAGTCTGCCACCTCTAGCTTCACCTCTTGTCTTTTTGTCAGTCGGATAAGCGTTCCAGCAGATGACAACTTTAATAAGACTTAAACAGTGCAACAGTGCACAATACAAGGACAAAACTTTACAGATATAGTCGTGTAGAAAAGAAAGTGTTCACAGGACTCTGTGCGGTCCTAAGAAAAACTAGGTATACACTCAATGTTTGAGTAGCTTGTAGAAACACTTTTAACAGCAATGATTTAAAGTAATCAGTTTCTGTATGACTTTATAAGTTCTTCACATTGTTGAGCAGGAATTTTGGCCCACTCTTTGTGCACAGTTGAGGTCTGAACTTTGACTGGGCCATTGCAACACCTTGATTCTTCTTGACTCCAATGTGCTGACAGTTGGTATGAGGTGTTTGTGCTGATACGTTGTGTTTGGTTTTTATCACACATCTTCACTTTGGTGTCATCTGTCCAAAGGGCATTGTTCCAGAGACCTTGTGATTGGTTCAGCTGTATCTTTGTAAACCTAAGCAGTACTATTATATTCTTTTTCGAGAGAAAAAGCTATACTTCAGTCTTTTTTCTAAATTTACTGTAAATAAACTGTAACATTTCATTCTGAGATGTAGTTCTTTGTTTTTTTTTTTTTCAATTTTCTGGAGTTTGCTGGAGCCTATCCCATCTGATATAGGGCGAGAGGCTGACAGCCTGTTGCAGGGCGAACACAGACAACCATTCACACCTATGGGCAATTTAGCATGGCCAATTAACCTAACCCAAGTAACTACATGTCCTTGGACTGTGGGAGGAAACCGGTGTACCACACAGATACGGGGAGAACATGCAAACTCCACACAGAGAGAGGTAGAATCAAACCCAGGCCTTCCAGATGGTATTCTAACTGTGAGCCAGCAGTGCTAACCACAGTGTATGTATAGACCGTGCTGCCCTAGATACACTGCTAAAAAAACTTTTAATAGAATACTTTATAATCAGAGTACAGCATCAAGTCAATCTTCTCAGATTTTGATTTGGTCAGTTAAGTAACAGAGTAGCTTTTTGATCAGTTTTTGCTGCTTTGGTGTTAATGAAATTTGCAACAGGTCCCCTAGACGGGCAGCAATGAGGAAATTAGGAAATTCCTAAAACAGCATTGGTGGCCACTGACATTTTCCCCCTCCTCATCTTTTCTGACTGGTTTTTCACCAGTTTTGCATTTAGCTAGGGTGAGTGTCACTACCGGTAGCATGAAGCAATACCCGGACCCTACAGAAGGTGCACAGGTATTCCAACTCTCCACATCAATACGTGCCATTGCTAGCAGGTTTGCTGTATCTCCCAGCACCAGTCGCAAGAGTATGGAGGAGATTCCAGGAGGCAGGCAGTTACTCTAGGAGAGCTGGACAGGGTCATAGAAGGTCCTTAACCCATCAGCAGGACTGTATCTGCTCCTTTATGCAAGCAGGAACAAGATGACCTCCAGCAGGCCAGTGGTCTGAAAGTCTCTGACCCAACACTGAGAAACAGACTTCATGGGGGCAGGGACCATACAAACTAATGAGTACCTTTCTGAATTGCTGCAATGAAATTTTGGCAAATTGGGCTAGCCTGTCGCATCATTTTTTCCCCTTTATTTTTCAGGGAGTCTTCAGCCTTCTGTAGGTTAATAATTTGGATTTCCGTGGAACAATGTGGCATCCTTTCAGTCCTGACATATTACCCAGTCCATATCAGTATAGATATCTAGCATCTCATTAACTCGGTCAGTATACAGTTAAATGGGTTTAAAGGGTTTTCCATTTTATGTAATAAGAAATTTAAAAAAGTTAGTTTATGAATGCTCCAAAACAATTCACCAAAGGTGACTAAATACTGAGGAGCCAGTTTACTGGGCTCAAAATGCATTTCAAATCAATATCACTGTCATCATGGCTGTTTATTTTTATTAATTTCTCATAACCTAAGTGCTATTACCTTAAGAGCATATTTAAAACCAGATATGTCTGAAATGTTCCAATGAAAGCCTCAGGTAACGTCATCATAGCTTTCCAAGCACAAGGCAGACAACATCAGTGTTATATAATAATATTATCTGAAGGAAATGCTCTGTTGGATCAATGTTTTGCATCCACCAGACATCTTGGTGTTCCAGCAGCCGGTTGGTGTTGTGGTACAATATTATGCAATATTTTTTTTCCATTTTTCTGTGTCTAATGTCTGCGCTCATAACTCATAGCGGCAAACTCCAAATTAAATGCAGTTCTCGTGTAGGCTGTTACCACTGTGATTTGAGCTGATGCTTTCCAGTGGCAATTTTATTTATATAGCACATTTCATTTCATGCAAACTCAATGTGTAGAGAAGATAAAACCATAAAAAACCTGTGTAGCTTTAAAACACCTTAAGCCAGTGAAACCAGCAAAAAAAAAAATCAAAACAACACCTTTTACGACAGGGATAGAAATGTTGCATCAGGTGTTGCTTCCTGTTATAATCAATAAAATGGCTCTTTAGCTAGCTATCAACTTTCTAAGATGCATAGTTAGTATACAGGAAACCATTATCGCTTTTCTAATTAACTCCAGGTGGACATTATACCACAGAATCCTGTTGTGTATCTCACTGATGGATAGAAAGCACCCATGCCAGTATATGTGTAGCTTGCATGTCCTCAGACCTAAGCTCTCTAAATAGGCTCTTTAGCTGCTGCTTCTCAAAGTAGAAAAGCTAAACTTGTGATATTCAGTGAAGCAGGTGCCTGGGTTTTTCTCTTTGGTCACGTCTGCCAGAGAATCGACAACCTTGATCACAAAACACTCACCGTACACTGTCAACACAGAAATTTATATACATCGGGTATTACTTAAAAAGTATGTATAGTAATCAGCGGGAAAACTAAGTGATTATGTTTCAGTTCAGTTGTTCTTCTGCATGAGCTGGAGTGGTTAGATTTAAAAGCAAAACCAAAAAAAAAGTCCAGCTTATATTTGCTGAGACAGGATGATATAATGTAAACCCTTATTTAGACCACCATGACTGGGAATGTGTGTTTTCCCTGAAAGAGAACAATACCTCACTCAGGACTGTCACTGAAAGGTGGCTTCATCACCTCATTGTTAAAAATAAATATGAATAAACTAAAAGTAGAACCATGAAGACACTCCTTATTGTTCTATTTTCTTGTGGACATCCACATTTTGGATGCACGTGTGGGAACTTACCTTCACAGATACATGTTTCTACCGGGATGCTGCTCTGTACAGTAAAACCTTCTAGTGTAGTATTCCTATAAATATTTTATTAGTAGTCACATGACTGGTGCCTTCTTGACCCAGGCT
>VUQK01037592.1:0-13706 GCA_015106715.1 Bujurquina vittata | reverse complement strand
CTGTTAAACCAATGTCATTTGTAAAGTATCTTAACTTATCACATGGCAATGGTTCCCACAAATTTCAGTTCTATTTGTGACAGGGAAGGAGGGGAATGTGTGTATTCGTATGTATGGAAATACACGCATGCAGGTGTGTCCTATTCGGAGATCGGACATACTCATAATAGTAGTACTTGTTCTGCTGTGCAGCCTCAGCGAGCTCAGTAGCATTTTCTCACCCGATACATGTTCTGGTTAGCACAGCAGCTCTTCAAAGCAGAACAAGGAGCCCCATTGCTAGCTGAAGTCCAGGAGGTGGTTTTGGAATATGTCTGGTTGTGGGACAAGATGAAGCAACTGAATGATGTAGAGGACTGCCACAACTGTGATCTGGCCAGCGAGTGAGCCAGTAGGGAAACATGAGACGGTAAAGGCTGTTCCACCAGTTAGCAAAGGTACTCGTGCAGGCTGCCCAAGTGAAGTCTGTGTGTGGGGAAACACTGCCACGTTGGTATGGTACCAGTTTCAGTGGCAGGTTATTGCAGTACCATTCTAGTATTACATGCAACACAGTGCCCTCAAAAGACCAGTTTGCTTTGTCGTGTATACTGTCACATAGTTTGCTTTACATTGTTTTCTTTGGTATTAATATAACATTCTCGCTCTTTCCTGATCTTCTCCCCTTGTGCATGTTGCCAGAGCTGCAGTGAATGTAAGACATTAACGCGCATCAGTTGACAAATTAAAAGATTTAGTTGTTAACATGTATGTTGCACTCCATTTTGACAGCCTTGCTGATTTAGTGCACTATAATAGAGCTGCTATTTTACTATCCTTAAATTTAATTGTTACCAAGCCACACAAATGGAATATTTACTGTAGTCTGTTAGTGGGAGTTTTCTGTGGGAGAGCTGAGACAGGTTAAATACTAAATAAGAGACAGTCCAAATGAAATACATAAACATAGTTTTAATGCTGATTTTTTTTTCACTTTTTTAAAGCATTTGTTTCTTAACTCAGTTTTTATCACCCTCTCCAAATAAACAATCCTTAATTGTATTACAATTAATAAGTAATTACAATTACTCTATCTCTTTGTCACAGGGGTATTGAAATGGAGTGTGGTTCACTATGTGGTTATCCCTGAAAGGCATTTGTGTTTTGGTGCACTCTTCCTTTAATACCTTAGCACACATGTTTATGTACCCCTCTTATTCCTTCCTCTCTTCTAAAAGGCTTGCAGAGCAGCTCAGTTCACTTCTAACTAGCATGTCACTGAGCCACACTATCCACCATGCACCAGTTTAGAGTAGGAATGGACTTAAATGCCAATGGTTGTTTGGTTTGAGTCATGTATTCAGTCATGTATTCAGTCTACATATCAATATTCTATGTGTGCAGTGTATCTGAGATTCAGCTGTTAAATGTATTGGGGATATTCGCAAATACAATATTTTGATTTGATTTAATATCTTTATCATAACCACTGTAGACAAAATTGGGCCTTTATTCCACCTGCAGTGATTTATATTTGGCAGCATGGCTCTGTTTGGGGAGACCTCTCTGCCCCTTCACATGTATACATGAAAAGCCTAAGACAGGAAGGGCTCAAATCCCTGCCCTTATGCATAAATGGAGAGCCAAAATGCAGGGAGACCAGCAACAAAAACACCTTACATAACAAGGGAGAATTAGTGACAATAGACATGATGTTGCTGAAGTCAGAAATGGCATGAATAGCATAAAATAGAGGTACCTGGGTGGGGGTGGGTTGCAATGCAGATTGCAGAGGGGACAGCAACTGTCTTCATTAAGATGCACTTTAAGGCCTGACTTTCATCATTCGTCATATTTAATATGATATATTTTTTGTATAAATGATTACTGTTAGAGGTAAAGAAGAGGGTCATAAATGGTAGATTGAGACAGGGAGAAATCTCAAGGTTGCTGTATAACCTAACCTCAGCCTCTGCTCTGGAATGTAGGAAGTAAGCCACTGTGTAATTACCCCTGAGCCTGCATTTCAGTCTCTTATTGGCTAGCAGAGAGTGAAGACCCTGGTTGTAGCCAATAGGAAGCTAACACTTATTTAGTTGAGCCGAATCTGTGCCAAATGCTGGAAAAGCTCAGAGGCTGGAATGAAGGGAAGAAAGAATAGTTGTGGTAGTGACTGAAAAGAACCATCAGTTCCAGCAGCCCCCACCCTCCTACCCTCAAAAAAACTGCAAGAAGGTCTCTCTACTCAGGGTGCTTGTGCTACAGGGCAAAAAATCAGGATGGAATTTTCTTTAGCAGTCCACCCATGCATGTAATCCTTAAAAGGTACATGTGTGTGTGCGTGCGCGCGCGCAAGACTGCATTTGTTGGACAAGAACCTGAGAAAGATGTAAGATTAAAACTGCTTTGTCATGCATCCTCTTGTTTCTTACATATATTGACGTGTTTGTCAGATGGCTCTCTAAAGGTATTTCCCTTTCTTTTCTCTTCTACTCTTGTTGGTGTAATTCTTACACAAATGATTTAATTCTCTTTTCATCAGTAGGGCGTTGCTAATAACACTGTGATTTAAAAAATAAGTGTAAAGGAGTTAAGATAACCAGTAGAAATTAAGTGGCTGTCATCTGTGGCTCAATTGTTTTAGCTGTAAACATGGCTCTATGCTTGTCAGCACCGGCAAGGAGAGAAAGGAATGCGCTTGGTATGCAGTCATGGTGTTGGTTTAAAAAAACAACACACACACAGGATAGTGATGCATTTAACTGACATCTTAACACTAGGAGTGAACAAATAGGCCAGTGAGGAGCAGTATTAGTTTTAAAGACTGATGTTTTGCTTTGGACCACAAACAACTACATAATATTAATTTAATGTAAATGCATTAAATTTTACTGGGCGCATAGCATAAATGTGTAGTACATGGTTCAGGTTCTTACTGGGACAGATAAAAAAATTGTATCTGAAAGAGGTTTCACATGTAGATGATGTCAATGTTGAAACTAGAAAAGGGGACTGGAGATGTAAATTAGCTTTAATCTAACTGGTATAATGGATAAAATGGCATTTATTTTAATATTGTACATGGTCCCTTTTTAAATAAGTGTGTGTGTGTGGGGGGGGGTGTTATACGCAGATGAATTAAACAACAAAAACTAGCTTTCTACATGTATAAATGTGTTTGTAATTGTGCGTGAAGTACATGGCACAAAGATGTACCTTGTAAGACTTTGCCTATATAAACTGCATTTGACTATTTTATATATAAAGTTTTTCTTTTTTACAATTCTTAATTAATTTTTAAATATATTTTTTTAAATAGTCACTTTATGTGAATATGTAATATGCATGCATAAATGTATAATTAAGGGCATATGACCCATATGGTGATGGAAGATTGAGATAGAGAAGACCATAACAAGCATATGCCGAAATTTTAACAAAAAGAAAATCTATAAAATATTGGCAATTTTTAAACGTCAAATGCACAGTTTCCTTGTCTCCCTGTCACCATTGTGTTTTTTCTGCTCATTAAACAGCTCGGTAGGTAGTTGTTACATGTTACTGAATTTGTCCATTCTTATTTTAGGAATTTGCTGCACTAACAAAGGAGGTGAACATGTGCCGTGAGCAGCTTCTGGAGAAAGAGGAGGAGATTGCAGAGCTGAAGGCTGAGAGAAACAACACACGGGTCAGTAGAATGTCCAGCACACATAATCACAGAGGATCAGCTATTAATAAGGAAAGTTTAGTTGGCCTGGATACTTATCCTGGAAATACCTGTCAGATTCCTTTCTTTCTATTATGAGTAAAGATGGTAGTCATAACACAGTTTCAGTTTAATATTCCAAACTATTGTCACATCTTAGGGCATGGCAAACTGCTTAGTCATCACGATATTTCATTACACAAATTATAAATGATTTTGTAACAGCAGTTAGTGCCTATTTCTATCAGTTTTATTTTTTCTGTTTTGTGAATCTGTTTACTTAGAAAAAGTTTCTTCAGATGTGAGTGGATGATGGAGAAACGCCTTTGAGCTTTTGTTTACATTGTCTGTGTATCCAGCTCCTGCTAGAGCACCTGGAGTGCCTGGTGTCTCGCCATGAGCGTAGTCTGAGGATGACAGTGGTGAAGCGGCAGGCTCAATCTCCAGCAGGCGTCTCGAGTGAGGTGGAGGTCCTCAAAGCCCTAAAGTCACTTTTTGAACACCATAAAGCCCTTGACGAGAAGGTGCTATTCTGTAAAAAAAAATTTCTTTCAGAGTTTTTGTACATGCCAACATGAAACATTGCTCACAAAAAGAAATGTTACCAAGATAAAGATTTTACATGTTGCTTTATATCTGTTTCACATTTTCAAGGTTAGGGAGCGTCTTCGCGTTGCCTTGGAACGATGCAGCGCATTGGAGGAACAGCTCACCATCTCACACAAAGAAGTAAGAAAACAAAACACAGCATACTGAGTATTAGGAATTACTACTGATACATTTACTCAAACGCTTATCTCCAGCTTAATACCAAGATAACCTTTCAAGGTTGTTGGTATGAAAAATAATACAGCATTTTATGGAATGTGTGATGAAACAGTGGGAAATGCCCCAGTCATCCGTTTGATGACTGAGGCTTTGTCAAATATTTTTTTATGCTTTAATCCCTGATTAGTGGCTTAAATAGACCTGCAATAGAAACCTATTTTGGAGGGCGCGTGTGAATACAAACCATTACAACTAGGAATGTGCGCGATTACTCGACTAGACGACTAATCATTGCTATTGTTACTAGTCCGTACAAAATGTACTAGTCAGTTAGCCTAATTATTAAGGTTTTAATTAACCCAGTGCTGGTAAATGTTTGTCCTAAATGTTATGAAGCCATCTGCCACCAGATAGAGCTGCAGCCCTTACATCGTCATAGAAAAATCCCATAACGTAACCTGAAGTGCGCCTCCCGAAAAAGTCTTCCTTCCCTGCATTTCCAGCGACTTCCTCCAACTTTGTACAAAGAAGCGAAAAAGCCAGAGGGACAAATGTGTTTACGCCATTTAAAAAAAATAAAATAAATGACCACAGCAAAGAGTAGGACCCAGGAGGGAAAATAGTGCCAGCATTTTATGTTTCCCCTCGGCCGACACCACATGTAAGACACCGGAACACGACCGAAAGGTAATTAACACACGCAATGCGCCATTGCGTGTGTTAATTACCTTTCTGTCGTTACAACATCAACCACTTACGTAGGTTACATCGAAGCAGTTAAAATCTGAATCGGGGAAAGCTGAAGGAGGTGGCTGGTGGAGAGGGAGGTCTAGGCTCTACTTCTCAGGATGCCGCCCACCGCGACCCGGCCCTGGATAAGCAGAAGAAAATGGATGGATGTTTGTCTTGTATTGTTTCACAATGCCTGGCACAATGCGTTACACTTTTAAATTGCAACTTATTTGTTTTTCGGATGTTATTTTCTCATATTCAGTGATGCGTGAACATCGCTTGCAGTAATGTGTTTTCATATATTTAATATCAATTTAAGTTTTTTTCTTCATTGTTTGGAGCATAACGTGCAGTGTTCATAATGCAGTGCCACACAGTTAATACTTTAACGCCAGGCGATCGCCGCTGGTGCGCGGTTACCAGTGGCGAACAGCTGATTAAGACGTAGCGTATCACTGTCGAGTCGGCGGATTAAAGGAACTTTGATCAGCTGGCTTTTTACTGTAGCTTCCTATCAGAAAAATTCAAACAGTTCCTGAAAGTGCACTTCACAGCCATATAGGGGTATTAGGATATTTGTTGCCGGAAGTCCGCTAACAGTGGCACTTTTGAAGTACGCCGTGTTGTGTCCGATGCGTTCGGATGTATAAGGTTAAGCAGCATTTAAAGTGCTTTTTATTATAGGAGAACGTGATTAATGGTTTCAAATGCCTTTGTTTAGGCAGTTTTTTGACATTGTCCATTAGACAGGCATAAAATTTGATATCTGAGTGTTTCTTAGTTTTAGACTAGTCGATTTGTCTATTTTTTTCCCCCTTGTTTAGTCGACTAAGAAATTAGTTGCCAGGAACATCCCTAATTAAAACCTTTACTTGAAACAACTGGAGGATCCCTTTATCAACCACCGGATCAGCAATTGTCAATGTGATGAAAAGAGAACTTTTTAGTTGCCATACCCACTGCTTTTTTCCACACAGTGAAAAATCTGTACTAAATCTGCAAAAGTTAAAATATGCAGATGAACTGTTAATAAGACAAAAGTATTTTTTATCCAATTAATTGATGGAATAATCGATAGAATGCTTGATTATTAAAATAATCGATAGTTGCATTCCTAGTTCTTAACAATACAGTTTGACAGTGATGAGATTCAAACTGCAAAAAAGCTGTTCATACTACACTGGTTGATAATCACTGGGCTGAATAATAAAATAATAAAAACGGGGCTGAAGGTCATTAACCTGTGTGTCTCTCCTCAATTGCTTCCTTGGCTGGAATAGAATAACACATTCTATATATTCGCCCCGTCTCTCTGTGTAGAGCAATCTTAAGTATCCAGTTTAAAACTTTAATCCCTAACAACAAAATGTATGGATGTGAAAATTTTCATCATAATTTTTCCAACCTTTACTAATTTCCCTGCAGTCTCCCATCAGTGCAGAGATTTATCCACAGTGTGAGTGTGCAAACAACCAACTGCAAGCTGCTTGCCTCTCAGCTTGACAAGCTCCAGCTATTGTTAACAACACATAGACACACCCATGAGAACACCTACCCCCCACCCCACAGATTTCAGATACTTCATTATCTAGCGGCGTTAATTCTGCTTCCAGAGACCATGGCCAACTGTGGCCACAAGATGGCAGTGATGTAAAGGGGTGAATGTAAACAGATTGCTGTTTGAGATGAAAGGAGAGAGATTTTTTTATTAGTGTATTTTAACTGATTCCTATTTTGGTCAAATATTGGACCATAACTAAATACATTTACTGAAATACTGTAATTGAGCCTTTTCAAGCCACTTTATTTAACCCTGTATCATATTTGATACATGTGTTTCTGAGCCCTCTACATGATCAGTGTAATTTTACTATTTTTCTCCCTCTCCTAGAAAACCTGATGTATACAATAAGACACATGCAGTGCTACTGTGAGCAATAAATTGCACAAAAACGCTTGATGTAGCAAAAATCATACAAATTAAAACTCATATACAAATCAATATTTATTTTTTTAATTGTCAGGAGGTTCAATAAACATTTACAGTTTTAAAAACATTTGCTGAGGTCGTCTTGCACCGGGGCTGAGAATTTCACCGGTTCACTGTTGGAACTTTTCTGTCACTGCAATTAGCAAGTGGGCTCACATTCCGTGCACGTCATCCCGTTGCTGATACCAGACTAATTAAAAAAAAAAAAAATTCTTTATCCTTCTGGCTAGATGGCTGCACTATATAATTTCACCGCAATTTGCAATCTACTGTAGGGCACGGCCAGTTTAGCTCACAATGTGCACATGCAATCTCGCAATGTTCCTGTTAACGCTTGATTTTGCGGGGCAAAAAAAGCGCGAAACTTTGTTTCTTTGTTAAAAAGGAAATTGACATTCACAATTCAGTGTACACATGCATGCAAAGGGAGGAAGACTCTCGAGTCCTCTGTGTATTGAATGGGATTAAGATTGACTAAAGGCCCAGAGGATTTCAGGGAGGTGTCCTAGATTTCCTCTCTGCTTCATGCTGCAGTGCTACAGTCATCCTTTGTTCCTGGGAGTCATACTGGGACCACACACATGCACGCACACCATCACACACAAACTCTAACACCTGCCACACTCTAGTTTTATAAGGAACTTTCTTCCAAGGCATCTTTTTCAGATTTTGAAATATTAGGCTCTATCCCATGTATTTGTACATTTAAATCCTGTACTTGCTTAAAATGTATTACAAGAAGAATTGTTCTCTCTGTTTACTGGTTAATTTTATAGTTGTTTGGTTCAACAAGTAAATGACTTGACAGGGTGCTAACAAACTGTGTTATTCCTAGCTGGCTTACCTCAGGGAGCAGAGCAGTCAGAAGAGAGGGCTGGCAGATGGAACCAGTGAGGTTAACCACAACTCAGAAAACACACCGAGCACTAATGGCAAGGTGAGCTTCCTCAATAGCATATCACAATAGCATGTTGTTGAAAATCATGTTCTTCCTTGTTTTACATTGTTTTACAAATGTCTACCATCTGTTCAGGACATGAAAAGAAAGCTTAAGTAACTAAATGAAAAGAATATTAGAGTTTAATTATCCTCACCCCCAGAGCGGGAACAGGGTATTGTTTTTGGTATGTTTTTGTTTTATTAGCAAAATTGGAGCAAAACTACCTCTCTGATTCATACCAAATTTGATGGCCAGTGACCCCAAAACCCCAACAACCCCTTCCTTTATAGGGCAGCGTGAGGCATTTGGTTGCTGACCCATAAGTGACAGTTGGGGCGAAAGGGAGACAGTGATCTCAATAGTGAGCTTTGAAATTTGAGAGATTTGGGACATTTTAGGTTTGTTTGGAGCACATAGTTGGTGTTTTGTGTCATCATGGACAAGGCAGACTCAAATGTAAACACTGTCTCTAGATGTATAGAATAGAATAGAAGAATAGAATAGCTTTTATTGTCATTGTCATTACATACAACGAAATATGGTCAGAACAGCCATCCAAGATAAGAACACACACGAGCAAACAGACAGGGGGGATGGTATTCTCGAGCCGCAGCCGATCAGGCTCCGCCACTGAATGATCCCATGAAAAAGGAAAAACTCCACAATAGGAAAGTTAGGTTAAAAAAATCTTCTCGTACTCTGCTCAGATGTGAGCACAGTACC
This sequence comes from Bujurquina vittata, assembly GCA_015106715.1. Classification (NCBI taxonomy): domain Eukaryota; kingdom Metazoa; phylum Chordata; class Actinopteri; order Cichliformes; family Cichlidae; genus Bujurquina; species Bujurquina vittata. The sequence continues at coordinate 4,868 of VUQK01037592.1, read as the reverse complement.
GCATTTAGCGATGACAGCTTAGGAAGGTAGGTGTGAGGGGGTCCAGAGGGCCAGGGCATTGGAGCCAGCTGCCAGCAAAAACAGTTTACTGATAGTGATGTGCGTGCGTCAGCGATCTCTGCGCGTGCAGTCCAGCAACACAGATCACAAGGAGAGGAGGGGGGGGGCATCTAGTACACACTGACCCGGGGAGAGGAAGATTGCCAGCCTCAAGGCCGGCTGTATACCAGGAGACCTGGCATACCTGGGAGTGTCAGGCCTGTAATGTGCTCTGTCTTGTGGTGGACAGGGGGTGGCATTATATTGTGACACCTGATGGTTCTATATATAGTTGTACAAAAACACCTGAGGCATTACCTGCATTTAATGTAAATAGTTGTGAATAATTTTGCTTTTTGCTAAACTTGTATATTTTAAAATTAAGTTATATTTGTATTTTAAGTTATAAAAATTGTTAATAAAATATTTTTAAATGTGGTTTTCACAGTATAAAAAAATCTAACTTTATTTCACACAAAAAACAAAATGTAGTGTGTGCAGAAAAACATAGGATATTGGCACGCATGTGCCAATATCTCCTGATTAAAATCGCAGTATTTCAAAAATGTCCCACAGTGGGACCCATTTTCAAATTGTGCCATTGTCGTATAAACAAATGGCCAAAACACAACAGAGGTTTCACCTGAATACATTCTCATGTAAATAGTCTCGATCCTGTGTATTACAGGTTCAAAATACATACATTAGGGTGTTATTTACATATTTCCTTTCCTTCTTTAACTGACTAAGAGAATTAAACTTTACTATTGTGAAATGGAATGTTTAAATCTGCTAAACTATAACATAGAAACAAACAAATAACAAATCTCCTGTAAAATATCCACATAACAGCTTACATCTTGTCAGTTTTCATAATACAACTTTTATCAGCTTGTCATTGAGGAACGTCAAGGAGAGTGTATATCTTAGGGATTCAAATCCATTCTGAGTTTTACATAAGTATGTAGTCACCAGGCTGATTTTGAGCCAGGGGATAAAACAAAAATAATAAACTGTATTTTATGTATTTGTTTAATAGCTTTTGTTCATCTGCCTATAGCGGTCATCAGACGGTTCACTGAGTCAGGAGGAAGAGTCTGCCCCTGCATTTGGTAAGGTTGGTGAGCTCCAGGAGGTAGTGGACCGTCAGACAGCTGATTTGGGCCAAATGAAGGAGCGCATGGCTGCTATGGCATCACGCATTACTGAGCTGGAGGAGGACCTGGACACAGCCCGAAAGGACCTCATTAAATCTGAAGACATGAACACAAGACTACAGAGAGATCTCAGAGAGGTACAGAGGACAGGCTCTGTTTGTAATTTTGAGGTTGTGTACATGCAATACTTCAAAAGTTATTTTTCTCCCGGATTCTAGCCAAATATTTTTTTTTAACCAGGTACATTGGGAGTGGGTAGAATTATCATTAGTTTGTTAATGTTAAACGCTAAATGCCACGCCCACTTGCTAGTTGAGTGATGTTAAAAAATTAGGCCTGAACTAGACTTCTGCCTCAAGTCTTTGCAAGTAACTGGAAATCACCTCTGAAGCCTACACGGTAATCACAGTCCTTTTGGATGTGTAGTTAGATTTCTTGAGAGGTGCACATCAGGTTATGTTGTTTGTTACAATGTAAATAAATAAATAAATAAATTGAACTCATTGTCATTGTGCACACAAGGCACACAACGAAATGAGGGTTTCAGATCACTCATCCAGAGACAAGCATCTGCGGTCATGCAGCCAGAGACCGGCGCTACCGTTAGGCAATGTGGTTTAAGTGTCTTGCCCAAGGACACAACGCAACGCAGGGACAGGGCTCGAACCTGCAACCTTCCGGCTGAAAGGCGAGCGCCTACCCACTGCGCCACTGCCACTATATCGTATCGTATATGTAGAGTTCAGAGGAAATTTCCAGTTACTTACCTAGGACCGATGCAGAACTCTAATTCAGGCCTTATTAGATCGATAGAGCGATAATTTTTTGCCTATAAACTAGGGATGGCACAATACCACTTTTTTGTGTCCGATACCAATCTTTTACATTTAAGTATCTGCCGATACCATGCAAATCTGATCTTTTATATATATCTATATATCTATATATAGATATATAGATATATATAGATATAAAACTGCAATGTAATTAATTGTTTAATTAAGGAATGTAATTAACTGTTTCTTAGCTCCTAAAAACACATGCAATATTTGTTTAGCCAATTTAATTTAAAGTGTGCTCAGTTTTGAGTGATTTCTGAATGTTTTCTGTCTTTTAGACTAAACGACTAGTTGTTTATACTAGTTGACTAGTGACTAATTTACTATAAACAACTAGTAAATAAATCATCAGGAACTTCCTTATTAAAAACTTCCAAAATTTGTACAAAGTTCTACAACATTCTGGCTTCTTGAATCTAAAGTGATGACATGATCATTGTCTCTGGCGCATCCTACAGAGCACAAATACCATGCTAATGATACAATAAGCCAAGACAAACAATAAGGACATGTATATACATCTTTACTGCAATATCAAGTAGATTTTTTTGTCATTAAACATCTGAAACTGTTGAGAATCTTTACTGCAACAACATAACTGGCTCATGTTTCCTGTTCCAGCTGGTTTGTATGTTTTTGTTTTTCAGGGCAGGGATCAGGGATGGGATGGGATATCTGCAAATTTTGCTGCAAAATTTTCCAAGAGATTACTATTCCAGGATTATTTTAGTGCTTTGTCTGTTTCTTATAATATTTTTGGTCTAAGTTAATAGAAAAAATCTTGGTCTCTCATTCATGTAAAATGCACAATCAGGAGGTTAAAATAAGCTCCAGGTCACAAAGGCTAATGACACTAAAACAGTATATTTGTACATACAGTCTATGGCTCAGAAGGAAGATATGGAGGAGAGAATTACTACTCTAGAGAAGCGCTACCTTGCAGCTCAGCGAGAGGCTACCTCTGTCCACGACCTTAACGACAAGCTGGAGAATGAAGTGGCCAATAAAGACTCCCTCTACAGACAAGTAGGTCCCATGCTGTTTTTCCTATTGTCTACAAACACCTACACGTTTTAATCTGGATTAAAGGAAAGTTAAGATTTAGTGTTTGTATTACGGGCCCCATTTTCAGTGGAAAGGATGTCGTGTTCTTTTCGTTTCCATGGCACATTCAGACGAAAATGTTTCAGAAAAAAATCTCCATTTACACGGAAACACAAAACATTGAAAACGCTGCAGTTCTTTTTGCCAGGACACAAGTTGGCTGCATGGGTATAGGAGTCACACCATAGTGCACTTGTGCTAGTGCCCCGTTTTCAAAAAGGAGTGTTTTCACGTCGTTCTTGTGCAAACGGGAGGCCAAAACGCATCAAAACTTAGCCGTTTTCAACTAAAAACTTTCTTGTGTAAATGGGGCCTCAGAGTTGGCAGTCTTTGACAGTTGTCATACTCCTGTTGAAGAATTCTTGCTATATTCACACACTGTGCAGCACAGCAGGCCATGAATAGGAAGCCTTGAAGACATTGCGTTGTTTTTTTACATGTACTCACTGAGATGTCTTTCTCTGCCTTTCTTGGGTATTATCTGCCTTTGTACCATTTTGAATGCTCACCCTATCCTTACCCGTCCCTTCACCCTGTCTCCCTTTTGTCTCCCTCTTTCTGTCCCTGTCTTAAAACCCCCCTCTCACCAGAAAAAAAAAAAAAAAGTCATCCTTGAGGCTGAAATGTAGGACAAAGCATGTTTTGCTCATGACTGCGTGCATTTGATTTGCTGTTTGTAGACAGAAGAGAGAAACCGGCAGCTTCAGGAGAAGCTGGAAGTGGCTGAGCAGAAGCTGCAGCAGACCATCCGCAAGGCAGAGACACTTCCAGAGGTGGAAGCTGAGTTAGCCCAGAGAGTTGCTGCCCTCACAAAGGTATCATTACATGTACACTGTCCTGTAGTCTTCTCAACTCACTTTTTTTTTTAAGTGTTTCTTTATATTTATATATGTATGCATTTTATTTATTCTGTGGAACTATTTTTTTAACAGTATAATCACATCAATATACCGATTACTATGGAGATAATTTTGAAATGGGCATGGCGCAAAATATGAGCTGACTTTAAATTGCTCCACCTTATAACAGCCAATTAAAGGTAACAGTTTACATAATGTCACCAGAATTATTACGGTAGTTTATTAACAGAAGCTCCCCATGGAAGCTGCCAAAGAAGCCATTATTTATGCTCCTCCAAATATCCACAGCAACCTATTTTTACAAACTCAGCTCCTGTTTTTGTCCATTTATAGTTTGAATCTTTGTCTTGTATGAAACACCCTGCTGCCTAACTGCACTGCAATGACATCACCTTATTAGTATTCTGTCTGGCTCTCAGTACATCTTTAGAATGTAGCAGTTTTAATTCTACTCATCTGAACCTTTTGCTTTTGTGTTTATCAGGAGAGTCTCATTTCACATCTTTTAAGTAATTTCTTTCTGTAATCTAACTCTATACCATATTCTCTGTTGCTTTCATTGATCTTTTGTTACAGGGTTCTAGCCAGAAATCTTTTTCTGCGTGTGTGTGTGTGTGTGTGTGGGGGGGGCTAATGCTAACTTCTAAATGCTGCTCCTGCTTGTTAATTAAGTGACGGGGCACACGTATGTAAGCAGAGAGCACCTCTGAAGCCAAGGCAGTAATCAGTCTTTGTGTACATGCAGTTATATTTCTCGAGGTGCATGTCGGTTATGTACGTAGGACCGATGCAGAACTTTAAATCACACCTTATTAGATTGATAGTGATCATTTTTGCATATAATCCAGAAGCATTACACTTATATATCA
>VUQK01037588.1:14554-30103 GCA_015106715.1 Bujurquina vittata | reverse complement strand
CTTTCAAGGATCTTCTGGTGGACCTTACTGTGTCAGGCAGCTCCTATTGAAGTGATGTCTTGATTGGGAACAGGTGTGGCAATAATCAGGCCTGGGTGTGGCTAGGGAAATTGAACTCAGGTGTGACAAACCACAGTTATAGTATGTTTTAACAAGGGGGGCAATCACTTTTTCACACAGGGCCATGATGGTTTGGATTTTTTTCCACCTTTACTAATCAACACCTTCATTTACAACTTGCATTTTGTGTTTACTTGTGTTGTCCTTGACTATTGTTTAAATTGGTTTGATGTTCCGAAACACTTAAGTGTGACAAACATGCAAAAAAACTGGAAATGAAGAAGGGGGCAAACAATTTTTCACAGCACAACATCCCAACATAAGTGCAGGATTACTTCAAATGTCGTTCAACCTTCGCTAAAGTTTTCAACTTTTGCTTTTCCTTTCAAAACCATTTGGAGCTTACGTAAGTGAGAGCAAACTAATATATTAAAAGATAAAAAATAACCATTTATATTAAGCCAAACACTTTGCTAATTGCTAATTTGCTAATTGGAAGACTAGTAAAATTTTCTTTGTATTATTTGATGGTAAAGCGAATGTCTTCAGTTTATAAAACTATGTCAGCATGGGTTATGGTATTCAATATTAGATGGACTTTACCCATTTGTGATTGAAGTAATGTTTTTCTGAGCATTTACAATGAAGTCCAAGTGCTGCAAAGTCAAAACAAGATTTCCTGAGCATAACCCTTTATTTTATTATGCAAGGTGCAAACATAAAGTTCCACAGCTCTGGGTATAAGAAGGAAAAACCATACTTGGTTTAAAATTTTCCGATCTACCCTTCAAGGCTGTCTTCTTGTGCACTTCTAGACCCCTATTTTTAAATCACTGCCGGAGGTTTTGTTCTGCTGACTGTATCATATTGCTGGATTGTGATTTTTGGTGCATTAGTTTAGTTGGAAGAATGAATTATTTGTTTGTAAAATCACAACCTGGCAGAGACAAAAGTTTCATAGTTTTGGCTTTAGGAGATTGTGATGACAATTGTTGCCACTTTTGTAATATTAATCAATAACAATGTAGCCCTAAAAGCATCATCAAACAGCAGCTAATTAATACCAGGTTTCAGCGGATTGATTTCTGTACATGAGATTAATCACCAGCTGATCTCAGCATCATATAGACAGATGTTTGAATATGCAACAATCCACCTGTCTTTTTTTTTTTTTTTGCAGTAATTCTCTTATGTTTGACACTTTTTATGTGAACAGCTCCTGCGTGACATCTCAATCGCTGCCTCTCATCCTTGGCCAGCCTCATGTCTTATATTGCATCTGGTATCCTCTGTGAGTTCTGGAAATGAACACTGACATTTGGGACATCTCAATCTCCACGCCTCCTTACCCAGCGTTGCACCTTGAGAAAATCGTTCTTCAATTATCGTCATTATTTCCTCCCTCCACCATCCCAGCCACCGCCGACCCACAAAATCATTTGTTCCGCCGAGAGAGAAAATGTGACATTTTCGGCTCCATTGTCACAGCTGAAAAATAAAGAGTGAAGGTTAAGAGTAGAAAGGTGTAATTGAAATGTTTAAGTATGATGCCCTCGGGAAAGCACTTGCTGGATTAAATGCTGCGACAGAAATACTTGACATATTTTAGTCACCGTCCAAATAGTCTGACTGTCTCAGGGATGGGGCGCTGCGTTATTAAGTGCAAACATCAGTTCTTTTACAGTGTGCTACAGTATGTCACTTTTAAAGTTACTTGAGGGAATTAATGCATCCCTGTAGCTGCCATTTGTTGCATTTTATTAAGTTGTGCATATGAATGCTGGTGGAGAACTGAAAGACTAATACAGCCGTTCACTGCAGAAATAAGAAAATGCATCAAACGTTCTCAATTGAAACTGTTCTTATACATACAGTACATGTTCTTCTACATTGACATACAGAAATGGACTGTGGGTGACACAAGAAACAAACCCACACATTTTTAAATAGAAATGTTTGGTCTGAAAAATCTGATAATCTGGAAAACAATATTGTATAATTTTTATTATGAAGATAATTTAATTGGTAAATTATGATACCATTGTCCATGTTCCACCCACCCTGTTCCCCCTCTGCAGCCGAGGCTTTTAGTCCCTCCTGAGCTCAGCTCTGTGTCGAGGCTTTAGTGTTCTCAAAATCTATGAAACAAATGGAAACAGGCTTAATGAAAGAAAAAAAAGTCATCCCCGACCTGACTGCAGTTGTGACCATTGTTTTATTTATTAGACAAATTCAGAGGAAATTTTGCAGCTAACATTAAAGTTGATGAGAAAATATTCAGCATGCAGGCATGAAAAAAGCAGTGAGTTTACCGTACACTATCTTCATTTTTAGAATAGAATAGAATAGAATAGAATAGAATAGAACAGAATGCCTTTATTGTCATTATACAGGATGCACAATGAGATTGGAAGGCTCTGTCAAATATCAGATGCTTTAAAGCTTTTCGTGAATTTGCGCTGTTATGGTTACATTTTATTTTCCGGTGAGGGACAGCCTTCTCCTTATTAAATTGTTCCTCTATACTTAAAGCCTGTATGCTATTATATTATAATGTGAAAAGTCTCTTTGGCACATCAAACATTTGGGCCTAGGGGTCTGTAAGATGATGATCTGGGCATGGCCAGCAGCCATGGGCCTCTATGTTCTGTCACAAAGCCTTAATGTGGTATAATGCTTCCATAGTTGTAGAAGTTGTACTCTACTTCTTTCTCAGTGTCAGGTGGGATTTCCAGCAGCTCCCCTGAGACCCTCTGAAGAGGCAGATGTAAGACGTTTGGAGAAAACCAAACCAGATGCTAGCACCTATAGCTAGGCTGCACGGCTGCTGGCTATCGCCATTTATTTAGACAGATATAAGACCGGTATCTGTCTCCTGATCCGCCTGTCCACCAGAAAGCGTCTAGGTCTGAAGTTTGGTTACAGATGTGCTGCTCATTCCAAAGTGTTTGAAATGAAAGGTAAGCCTGCCAGTGGAAATCTCAGATTCGGCTCATCTTTAATCTATAAATATATCAGGTGAATAGAGGAAAAGGCCACAGGGAAGATGAACTAGCAAAAGAAAAAATGATAAAGCTCTGAACAGTATCAAAAGAGCTGTGATATCTGGCAGTGGGAATAAAGATTATAGTTTATATCTTAGAGCTGAAGCTTTGCAAAACTGTTTACACATAATATAAAGACAACATACATTTGCACGAGATTTATGTTGCTTCTAAAGCACAGTCTGTAAATGAATATGATATAAATATCGAGATATGACAATATTATGATATTCACAACTAACTGAATACAACTGTTGCAGCAACAAAGTTTAGGCTATACATCCTTCCTGATGTTTTTATTCCTTACACACTTTTTAAATCTCTTTGCTTAAGTACAAGTAGTGTGCAAAAATCTTGAGCTACCTCAGAGTTTCTTGGAATTATTTAAAGTGGTCTTGAGTGTTCTTCGGGCTTTTTGAAGGTTATTTTTTCGCAGTCCAGTTTTCGTGTGGTGCCCGACCTTTTTCAGAGGAATGTTTGTTAAGCCAGGTAAGGCTGACCTATGAATCATTCGAGCATAAAAAGGCACCAAACTCGAAGGATGAACTAGTGTTGTCTACACAAAACAGACAACTTCATAATGCATTGATTTTAAATTGTATCTTTAGGCACTTTGTTGCTAGCAGCCTGTCACAAAAACACACAATTTGCTCTCATTTGTGTCGTTGAATGTATGAAAAAAGGCAAAGATGACAGTCACAGGCATGAAATAGTATTTTTGCTCCAGCAAGGTGATTCTCAAAGAATTAACAGCCAAAACTGGAAAAGTGGAAGACAAAGAAGAAGTTGCAGGCCTAAATAAAAATATCCACAGATTAACGGTATCAGAAATTTACATCCTTAAGAAACAGGAAAAAAATCTAGCAAAGATGAATGATTGAAAAAGTCAACTAACAGCTGAGAGATACTGAGCAGTTATCTGATTTGAACATAAGTGGTTTTTATGCCAAAATGAGTTTTGTGAGTCCATCTGTCACTGCTGTGGGAGATTGACCTGTGACTTTTTGGTAAACCTTGCGGGGGGGTTAGTGATGTCACCCTAGGGAAATAACTGAGAGTGAGGAAGATTAATAAAAACATGTAGAACAGCAGGCTTACAGCCCAACGGATATGAACCTCCCCGCAAAAGAGCAAAGATTGTACACAAACTTGCAAGCTCTGTGGGTTTGGACATCTAAATAAAACATGGCTGCAGCTGGACGAATAGTTTCAAGGGTAAAACAAGGACGGAGGAGAACACAAGAGGAGAGCCGTGTAGGTTTTAATGAAACCCTTGTTTCTATCATATAATAACCCCCCCCCCCAAACATGTGATCTGATATGTCCCCGAAGCTCCGTCCACAAACGGCAAAACTGTGTCCCTTTAATAATACCTTCCCTTTCTCCCTCCCTCCCTTTTTTTATGCCATTTTCTTTCCTGCCTCGGTACCCACCCTCCTCCTCCTCTTCCTCCGCCTCCTCTTGCTCTGTGGTTGCTATGACAACAACAGCACTGCACCATTCATCTGCTGGAGACCTGGGCTCCTGTTCCTGTACACACAGTGTGCGCCTCTCACATCTATACATAAGCGCTGATGCAGTCAAGGAGGCGACTGAAGAGCTCAACTCTATCTGTGCTCACAGGAAAGGCTCCCCTGTGCTGCTTGCGTCTCTTTTTGTTTTCCTCTCATTTCTTCCTGGCAAAGGTTTTTGGTTACCTGTCAGCTTTTTACGTTGCTGTCATCGCAGAGGTGTCACCTCTGTGTCCCCCTCTCCTTCCCCAGTGACACGGTGACTGCCGCGTTCTGCCTTCCTCCTTCCCTTTTTCCTCCCCTCTCGCTTTCCTCCTCCTCTTCTCGCTCCTCCCGTCACTGCCATAGCTGCCCGGCTCTGTATCATTTACTGCAACTGAAGTGAGCGGGCAGCATCACCGCTGAAACCTGTGGAGATTGCTTCAGAAGGAAAAGAAGGGGGAAGGCAGAAGGAGCCCGTGTTCCTCTGCACTTCTCCTCCCCTGCTTTGCCTATTTCTCTTCTGCATTTTCCTTCTTTTTCCTTCTTTTCTTTTCTTTTATTTAATTTTTGATGAACTGGTCATCGCTCAGGGAGGAAGCAGGACTGCTTGTGTCGCTGGAAGGGGAAGGAGGGGAGCTGGTGCCGTACTCCAGCCTTCAGGAATGCGAGATCTGGTTTGAGAATGGTGAGCTCAGCCACACCCTCTCTAGCTTGTTTCATTCCTCCATCTGTTCCCGCAAACTCCGTCTTCCCCCTCCAACCCTCACCACTTTTCACCTGCTGCTCCACCTTTGCTCGCACGGCGCTCGTCCACTCTCTGGAGCGGCCGCTGGTTCAAATGACGTTTGTGCAGACATGGGGCTAATGGGAGGAGTGCGGGAAAGTAATTTCTCTCCATGAAATGATGCATTTGTCAAAGGGCTGAACTCTAATCACAGTGTAGGCTCGAGGGCCTGTGAATCAACCACAGTGCGATAATGTGTTTTTTCGTGGCGAGCTGGTCTGTTTCATGCGTCAGCGTGGGTGAGCATTCAATTGTCTTTGAGAGAGCGCGTGTGTGTGTGTGTGTGTGCGTGTGTGTATGTGTCTGTTGGCGTGGGCTGTGGGCGGCTAATGGTGCTCGGTCTTGTTGTTGTGTGTCTCACTTTTCCTTGCAGAGCGCAGCGTCATATGTAGCATATGGTTGCGTAAATTGGTTGAAGTTGGTGGGGAATAGTTTTCCCCCCTCACCAGGCAGTCGGCAGCAGCTTGTTGTTGTGTACCAGAATCACCTTGTCATGTGCTGGGACGTCGTTCCTCCCTCCTACTGCAGGCTTCCTGCCTTATCCCAGGGGACTGCTAGCTGGTGTGTGAACAGAACAAAATGTCTCAATAACATTGTCTGCCAGCAAAACATGAGCACCTCGTCACCAGCTGCTATTGCTGGTCTCAGGTGACTGGGTTTTGATGAGGTGCCTGCAGCCGGTTTTCACACCACTTACTATCACCACCTGGAGAGTGCTTTGATGAGCTTACCTTGTCAGCTGTCATTCATGCTCTTATCAGGCAGTGACACCAAGAACTCCAATTTCAGGGTGGCTAAGCAGCCGTGTTTATTGTCTCCATGGTGGATCCCTCATGGGGTTATTTGAACTTGATGGAGTCGGGTGAATCAGGTCTCTTCCAAAGTAATGCAGTGTATCCCTCCTTGATTATGACATAAGGACTTTTTTATTAGTTCCCTCCCTCTTATTGGCCATTTTAGCTGAGTGATGAAAGTCTGAAGATGGGTATTCAGCAGGCACAGACAAGCACAGATCCCCCTTTAAGTTATGAAGGAGGCATTTCTTTTGAGAATACCCGGGGAAATCGTATCATAGAGTATGTTTTTCAAGGTTATTCTAACCATTGCTTCCTCTTGAGTCATTCGAGTGTTTGGGAGTCTGTGCTGGTGCCCGCATTTTTATTTTTTTCCTACAACACAGGCCGGTTAAACCTGGCTTTGAATTGCAGACTTCTCAATTGCTGTGGCCCACTTACCTGTGCATAAACTTCACTCACTGTACCCTTTGCAGTGGTTCAGAGAGATATTGATTAATATAAGTGCTCAGTTTCCCTCCTTCGTAAGACAAATGGCTTGTAAAGCCAAAAAAATTAGTTATGAAATAAATTGGACAGATGTCTAAAATCTAGCATCCGTGGGTCAGTTTACTGGCATCAGAAACTGCACAGGAAATGTGAGTGTGATAATAATTTGCTTGCTGGACTACCAGTTACATGTTGAGTATTTAGTGGGAGGCCTAAAATCCAGCATCTGGACCTGTTTTCCACTCAATCTTGATCAGAATTGCAGCCTTCTGAGTGCCCATGCATGTATGTGATATAAGGTGAACAAACCCTAGTAAACTAAATGTGGGGTGACGTGAATGTTTTCCAGGTAAACTTGAGAGGTCTTTAAAAACTATGAAGGTTACAGTTATTGCAGCTGCTGATTTTTCTGGTTATGATATTTGAGATTTGTTTTATTAACTAGGAAATTAAACTCTTGTGATTAAGAACCTCTTTTGCAAGGGCCCAGATAGGGAGCATTAACCTAGCATGGTTTTTTAAAGGCAGGAGAAACCCATGCAAGCAGAAGGAGACACTGCAGATTCCACACACAAGGTCCGTCCTTGCGTTTAACCCAGGACCTTCTTGTTGTGAGGTAACATTGCTAACATCTGAGGCACTATGATAACCAGCGGTTGGCCCAATCAAAATGTGAGACAGGGCTAAAAATGCCAGTCAGTCCCACATGAAGTGGGACACTTGGCCGCCCTAACTATGCATGACACTACCGGCCTTTAAAAGCTCCCACTTTGTTTCTCATCCTGAGTTTATAAGAGAGATTTAATTATGAGTACCGTATTGGACTACTGCTCTTATGTATTAGAGTCCTTTTTGTTTTTCTCAGTCGAGCAGCAGTTCTCAAATGAGTAGAATTACTTGTCAAGTGAGCTGGTGTTGCCCCTTTGGTAACAACTCCCTGGAATCTAGAATTACAGTCTTTTATTATGATTAGAGAAGATGCAGTCAGCACCACCATTAGCAACATGAAGTCATCCTCTTGATCCCCCTCCGACCAAGCTCTTTAAAGTCCACAGATTCCACTGTGTGTAACAGGTAACAACCTACAATTAGAAAACTCCCCAAAAGCTTTCAAAACAGCTACAGTATACACTCTGCTAAAGAAATACAGCCCAGACAGAGACAGCCTTAGCAATTATAGGCTTGGCTGTAATTTCCCTTTCTTTAGTAAACTTTAAAATAACTTTTTCTTATCATTTCTTTCTCTAGACAGAAAGGCCCCATTGACATTCAGTATGTCTCCTGGCATTAAATGGCTATTGTGAAGTGGCATAAAAGTAACACAAAAGCGGTAAATGTCATTGTTGTTGCTCACAGAAAAGCTGTCCTTGGCAAAGCGATTTTGTTGATTGTGGGTTTTTTTATTTCATTTTTTGTGACAATGACGTTTGGATTTTCTTTAGCCTTAATGCCAATCAGTAACATTACCATTATGCTGATATGCTGATGATATACAGTTTTATTTTTCAGTTTGCAATCCTAGTGTTCTGTACAAATGAATGCTTAATGAGGAAGAGGTGATTTCTTTAGGATAATACAGAGAGGGAAAGCAGGGGGACAGTGGGGGCATGACATGCAGGAAATAGTCTGAGGTGGATTCAAACCCAGCACCTAGCCGTAGCCTTACACGTATAGGTGCTCACCTGGTCAAGCAGGTGAGTACCTATGGTATATCAATTTTAAGATGGTTAACTATTCTAAAATAGTATCATTAAGAGAGAGAAGAGTTTGAAGACTTTTTTCCTGGTGGTAAAAAAAGAGGGGATGAACTCCACAAAAACCGTTCAGTTCAATTTTATTTACAGCACCAGTCAAAATTTTGGACACACCTTCTCAATAAATGTTTTTATATTTTTCCTACATTGTAAGTAAATACTGAAGTCATCCAGACTATAAAGGAACACATAAAGAATCATGTAGTAAACTTCAAAGTTTTAAACAAACCAAAATATGGCTTAAATTTTAGAAAAGGTGGCTACCACCTTTTGATTTGATTACAGCTTCATTTCACTTTTTATTTTTATTTCATTCAATCAACATATAAATCTTATAACGACCAACAGAAAATTCATTAATGAAAATGAGCTTCATGAGGTCATCTCCTGAAATGTTCTCCAACAGTGTTGACAGAGTTCCCAAAGGTGCTGAGCACTTGTTTGCATTCATTTCTTAAAGTAATGATGGACTGTTTATCTTTACTTAGTTGAGTAGTTCATGCCATAATCTGGATTAGAACATTACTCAAAGAGGGATATTCACTGTATATCAACTCTGCCACTTCACAACACAACTGATGGTCTCAAACACATTAAGAGGGCAAGAAATAAAGAAACTGACTCTTGGCAAAGCACAGCTGTTACCTGAAAGCTGTTCCAGGTTACTGCCTGATAAAGCTGACTGAGAAAATGCCAAGATGTGCAAAGCTGTCATCTAAGCAGGAAGTGGCTACTCTGAAGAATCTGAAATATAACACATATTCTGGTTTGTCTTTTTGTTTACTAAATAATTCCATATGTATTTCTTCATAGTTTGGATGACTTTAGTATTAATCTACAATGCAGATAATAATGAAACGCCACTGAATTAGAAGATGTGTCTAAACTTTTGATTGGGACTGTATATAGTCTCAATTCAGGGTAGGGTGTTTACATTGTAGGGCAAAGACCCTACAGCAGGGATCCTTAAATCCAGGCCTCAAGGTCCGGTGTCCTGCAGGTTTTAGATGTGTCCCTGATCAACACACCAAAATTAAATATAGAAGTCATTAGCAGGACTCTGGAGAATGTGTCTGCATACTGAGGAGGTAATTCAGCCATTTGATTGAGGTGTGTTGGATCAGGGACACATCTAAAACCTGCAGGACACCGGACCTCGAGGCCTGGATTTGAGGATCCCTGCCCTACAGTATTAAATGAAGAAACACCAACATCTACATGAGCCCCTGTGAGAAAGCACTTGGCAACTGTGGGAAGGAGAAACTCTGTTTGAACAGGAAGAAGCCTCTGGCAGAATCAGGCTCAGGGAGGGGCAGCTATCCACCGTGGCAGATTGGGGGTGTGGGGAAAGAGAACAGAGCAGAGAGACAGACGAGACAAAAGACGGGCAAAAACTGATGACAGAATTATCGTCTTTTAGATTTCTTATTTTAGCAGCATAAATGACTTCTGCTGTACCTGGAAAAAAATCTAGAAGAATCCTTTTATCAGAGGTTATTAGAGGCCTTTGTTGTCTTTTATTCTTAAACTTTTATAGTAAAAAGGTTTCATTTGGTGGAAGAAGAGAAGCGCAAACTCGCTTTGTGTTTTTAACAATACCACAGCTTGTGTGTTTCTTTTAATTTTACTCTTTAAACCTCCAATCTTTCATGAAATCCTGTGAGGATGTTTTTGCTGTTTTAGTGGCATCAAATGTTGAATTTCTTTCTTAAATTTAATCCTTCTGTGTTGCACAGCAAACGGCCGCATCTTGCATGAGAGGTTTTACAAATGAAGTCACTGCTCTTACTGTGGTTGTTGCTTATGTTTGGCGTTATCTAGGTATTTAGTGGTACCTTTGTGGGGGTGGGGGGGCTGTAGAGTGGAGACGAGAAACCCGCAGTGTGCTATTAATAGCAATGATAATGATTTGCTTACAAAACAGCAGTTGGTTACATATACCACCTCGCTGCTTTCTCCCAATGTCGCTGGTGAAGAGCTGAGCAAACACTTCTCTTTGAGATACTCTCACAAATACACAGAGACCTAAAGAAGTGTGTTACTGTGTGTGTGTGTGTCCATGCGTATCCAAACCCTTCCGGACTATTACACAGGACTCCACAGTGACACCAGCCTCAGTGTTAGCATTCACCGCTCGTCTGTCTGCTGTTAACTTATTTGCTCAGTCATTTCAGGGTCCTGAACCCCGACGAGGCGTTTGTCTGGATCAGAGCTCTGACTCTGTGCAGCTACTGTCAGTCTCCTGTGTGTATGGCATTACATGAGGCCAGGGATTGATTACAGCTTTTAATCAGACATGAAAGAAATTTGGGGAGCCTTGATGTTTGTTCTATGTCACACTAAAGATGGTGACGGAAACCTCTCCATCAGAAGAGCTTCAAATTGGAAGCTAAGATTAGTAATGTAATGTGTTTTTGTTTTGATTGTTTATTTCTCTAATTAAATAACAGAAGAAAAACATCCAGCTCTCACTGATCTGTCTCAATGGTGAGGGTGTGGTTCTCAAGTAGCAGAGCTGGGAGGTTATAAATATCTCCACTAAGGGCCTGACTCCAGCTGGGACAAAGGTCAAGGCACCCTTGCTATTATTAGGACACTGTATCAAGTGGTGTCCTTGGAAATTATGCTGCTCTCACTTTCTCAGAGTAGCCGATATTTGACTTTACTTTGCTGCCATCGTCGGGAGTGCAGACCTCCCTCATCTCCTGCTGAGGAAGGTTAATGTTCGTGGTCACTCTGTCACCTTGCTGTGGAAGTAACATAAGAAAAGAAGGTTAACGGTGCTGAAACCACTCAGTGGCTGCTGGTCTTTTTTTTTTTTCTCAACAGGAATGAAGGGTTTGTGTGACTTGTCCAAAAATCCCGCACTACGAGGAGGATGTGTACATTTTGGACCAGTGATTGAAGAAAAACTGGTGCTCACAACAAATGAATGCTGCGGTGTGGCAATTTTCAATAAAACAGCATTCTATGGATCTCCATTAAAACATTAATCATGCTTTTTCTTAAATGATAACGTCACTAGTGGGCAGCGGCATCGTGCACAAACATGTCAAGCTGGGTAAAACACTAAAGAACCTCCTGCCTGTGAACTGTGGGCTCAGGACAGGCTGACAGGAATAAACGTCTGCTCAGCGGTGATGCTTTTTTCTTTTCCACCTTTTTTGTCACATGTTTTTGGTCGTTCAAGAATAACTATTGGTCCTGCCGAGCCCCTCCCCACAGCTTTTTGGGTCCACTCAAACACCTTCTTTAAAGAGGTCCTATACAGGAGTTCCTATAGTTGAAAGATGTGGGCAGCCCTAAAAAAAGGCCCTCAAGTTCCTGCCGTGAAACAGCCTGTGCTCCACAGTGCCTTTGAATGAAATGGGAAAAAGCCACATCATGTTTGGCCACGAAAACTCAGTCTTAACTTGAGACCGTCCTTTGTGTGGGGATTACTAGCTGTGTACCTCTATCAAGAAGTTTCAAAATCTTATAAAAGCCAGTAACATAAAACAGCTCCAGATTCTTCCTGTTTAGGTTAACCCACACTCGTGTGTTGTTGAATTTGTGCTGTTGGTTTAATCCAAGCCCAATAAGGTTATGTGAAACGTTGAATTAGCAGCTCTTTGGGTTAAGGAGAGCTCGGTTAATGAGCCGCCTTAGAAAATCAGCCCCTCCCGCCTTCCTCTTAAAATTCTGCCTGTGCCTCACCTTGATCTGCTAATCCTCCCAAGGCCTGTAATGATAGATACACATGTGAGTGTGTGCAGACACTTGCGCACAGACGCTGGCACGAATACATAAAAATAAAAGACAAAACAGGGAGAGGCAGCCGAGCTAATGGACTCGACTCGCTGCTGACTGTCAGCAGCCTTCGTGTTGCACAGCAACATCTGCTCTGTATTGTTTAGTTTAACAAGTCAACAAGAGAAGAACACAAAATCATCTGTAGTCTGTGAGTCTGATTATTGAATGCTCACTGGGCACAAGCCTCTGGGTCATTCATGGAGACTGGTTTAAAACCAAACTCCAGTTTCAAGCCCGTGTTGCTCCTGAACCAAAGCTATGGCTGAATATGAGGAACTATTAAAAATTTATCTTTAAACTTACCCTTTAACCTTTTAACTTTATAAGTCTATTTGTGGACAATCTTCTTTGCTGCTTGAAAGATAATCATTGTTAACCTTTTTTGCGAGGCTCCATGTGATCATAAAAAGTTGATGCTAAATTGCATTGTGTTTAGGATTTCGTTGGTCTGTTTAGTCTTAAGGAAAAAGCCATTCAGATAACTTGAACAACACAGGAAATATGACTCTGCAATAGTATCAGTTTGATTATTTTTACTCTGGAAACTGTAAACCATAAAAGAGAGGTTATCCCTAATATGTTCATCTCAGGTGGGCAGCTTTGGCTGAGACATAGAAGCCCTACCCACATGCTAGGCCAGCCAATCAGAATGTTTCAGGTAGAAGATGAACTGAGGTTGCACCAAGTCCCACTCCTAGAAAAATAAGGATTATTTTGAGCTTTGGATCATGCAGCGATGCTGTAAAGCCCGTGAATTTAAATGTGGAGATGGAATTGAACACAGTGGGTCCCCTTTAAAAATTCATTATGTAACACAAAAACAATCAACTTGACTCTGCAGTGTCATCATTTTTATAAATATTGAAATATGATGCTGGTTTGACTGCATTACTCAGCTTGTGTGGGCATTATGCAGACACTCACAAAATGTCGTATATGTTCTTATATGTGTAAAGAAGCTTTATTAAGATCATGTTATCTCTTTGTGGGCCAGAGCACAAAGGATCAGAGCCCTGGCTGCAGGAGCTCGCGTCTCTGAAAGCTTGAATTTCTTGAGCTGAGGTGATGATGGGGCGACGCAATGCTGCGAAGCAGCTGAGAATTGTCAATACAAAGAGGTTGTTTGATTGCAATTGAGCAAAAGAAGCTTTTAGTGTCGGTGAAGGCAGCTTCTGTCTGCTTTACCACCTCTCTGAAAAGATGGACCACTCTTCCTTTCCCTGCGGTCTGCTGTTGCCATAGTGACTGGGCCCGCGTGCTCTGCTAAGCGCTGCTTGGGTTGCAGACAGCTGGGCGATGTATGTCCTCACCCACTGGTCTGTACGTGCATGTGTATGTTAATTTGTGGGCGCCGTGTCTTTGTCTGAGTGGGTGCCTGAGGTCGTATGTAACTGACACGGTGGTGGAGACACTGCGATGGAAACGTCTCCTTATCGTTCACTTATCTGCAGCAAATGAGAAAATGTGCATTGCATATTGGAACTTCCGATTCATATTCAGATCTTGTCATTTATTTGCTGAAAGCCCAGGTTGTGTCTGAGGGGACTGCCGTGTTGAAAAGAAGCTTTCCTCTTTCATATGCACAACACCGTGTGAATTTGAATCACAATATTGACGTGCGTTCTGTGTTGTTGATGACTTCGCCAAAGGCTGTGTGTCTGTGCTGACAGTCTAGGGAATAGATATGAGCTTTTCAAATTTTCAGCATTGTCCTTGAGCGCCACACACACACACACTTTTTATGTTACTCTAATCTCACATGTACACTTGCATACATGTCACATGCATATTCATATTCACACCCTCACATCCAGAGCATGTAAGAAATATCTATTTCACGGCCACGTGCATCTGCACATGCAGACAAGATATATTTATTCATAAGCTCATTAGAGGAGTGGATTTGCCTGCTGCCATCCATCACACTGTCACCCATCCTCAGCCTGGCACACACTGACAACAGAACTGCAGGAGAGAAGTCCATGGGATTTAGTCTCCTGGAACGAGAGCTATAGAAGGGATTTTCTCCAATACGCAGCGTTTCCCTTCCTCATTCTGTAGAGGTGAGATCAGGGAGACTACAAACAAAAGAAAATATAATCTTCTTTTCACTATAGTTTATCCCAAAATTGATATTCTGGGGAGGGGGATGACTTTAGTCTCTCAGTGCAATCAGTGTCACAGTGTTACAGGAAGCTGTAAATGATTTCGAATGTAAAAGCTGTTGATATAAATATGGACCTTTGTGTTCATGCTCTTGCAGACACACTGTCAGACTGTCACACTCTCCTTCCAGCTTGTTACAGGTTAGCGCAAGCTGTTGCAAGCCTGTCAGTGCAGGTGCAAGAGCATCTTCTGGAAATAAGACAGACCTGTAGGTTGAATGGAAGCAGAAAAATACAAGATTTGGACTCTTTTTCTGCTATTGCACACTTTTTTTTTTTAACCAACAAAGTGAACATTTCAAAACTGGAAAAGAAAGGAAGACAGGAAAGATGCTCCAGCCTGAAGCCAAATACAGTTCAGAAAGTATCTCAGCCGGCTGAAAACCAACCGTTCAGCCTTCATCTCTGAAAATCTGTGAAGTCTAATAAAAGTACTAAATACTCTTAAATACTATATTTCCTCATAAAAGAAATTTAAACTCATGCACCGTCCCGTCTTTGTTTGCTGGCTTGCAGTCATCTTCAGATGCTTCCATCACCAGCTCTCCATAAGTGACGTCCTACACAAATGAAATGGGGGCCCACTCAGTCCACAACATTCCTTTGATATGAATTCAGATGCATGCAGTGGCGCAAAAAGTGGGTATGCACTATATGCAATACATAGAGGCCCCACACAAGGGGGCGGGAGGCCAAAGCAATGCTGAAAAAATATTTCTCTAGTTGGCATTTTCTGTATTCAGCAGCCCCTGTGCCCCTTAACCCCCCCCCCCAAACACAAACACACACACACACACACATACACAAAAGGTCCTCCAGCGCACACTTTTGAGAACTCGCTCGATTGCGACGGTTTTCATTTAAATCGTGCAACCATCTGACGACAGGTAGCTAAAGCTGGAGAGGCAAAAAGAAAGCTCTCTGGGACATAAACCGGAAGAGGGAGAAGGATAAAAATGTTCACGTCCACCATGGCAACATTAAAGAATGTTCACGTCTAAAGAGGAAACGTGGTGCAATGTTCATTTCAACAGTGACTAAATGGTAGAATATTCACGTCCAACATGGCGGAATGAAAAAAAGCTTTTCAAAGTACCGTCTTTAAACTACTTTGAAAAGCTTTTTTTCATTCCGCCATGTTGGATGTGAACATTCTACCATGTTGTCACTGTTA
>VUQK01037587.1:5940-21944 GCA_015106715.1 Bujurquina vittata | reverse complement strand
ACTGATGTTTAAAAACAGAGTGTAATGAGTGGAGGGTTTTTATATTTACTGTGTTATATATATATTTATATAAATATATATATTTACACAGTAAATATAAAAACCCTCCACTCATTACACTCTGTTTTTAAACATCAGTCTTCTTCGGCTCCATCAGCTCTTCCTCCTCCTGGACTGGAAATTGTCTTTTGTATCCTGATGGTGACAAACATTTGAGGTCAAAAGAACCACAAATACAGGAAGCAGCCGCCCTACAATATCTACGATATTTTTCTTGATTGAACCGATATTAACAGTATCCAATTAAAAGTGGACCTATTATGCTTTTTCTTGTTTTCTGCCACATATACTGCAAAATGGTGAACACTTGCATTAAAACACTGCCAGGTTTTATATACTGAGGTCAGCATATGTACAGGTAATTGCTGTGAGGCGAAAGCTCAGACTTCCGACTGCTGCAGACACTTAGTTTCAGGTGGTACTTTCTACACTCGGCTCTGTATAACCTCAAGCACACTGCTCACAGTTCAGTGAAAAGCCAGGTGTGTGTTGGCTGCCCGTACCGACACGTTCTGTGCTCACCATCTGACCTGCTATTTGCTTAGTCGGGCAGTTGGTGAGCATAGAACGTGTCAGTATGGGTAGCCAGTACATGGGTGCTGTTTATGCACGGTGGAGGAGATCTGTAGGGCGAATGAGAGCAGCCCTTGAAACTTTAAACTGAGCACAGTTTCTGTGTTTTTAAAAGCAGACTCGCAGGATGTCTTGTCACACCTTGTATGTTGTCTGTATAAGTAACACTACTTTATTGGTGTTCATTTCCATCATGCCATATCATGAAGGATGCACAGATTTCCTCTGCAGGATATTCAGAGTCGTACAGAAATAGAAATCTCTTCAGAAAATTGTATCAGACTGGGATTACATGAAAAGACTGAAGCCGCTGACACAACTTCTTATAGAGACTCATTTCCACCACTGATTAAAAAAAAAACATTTTTTTACCATCCATTAGTCAAAATTTCCAGTTATTACCTCAAAGTTTCAACTTAGAAGTTCGAGTTAATTTCGAGATACCGAACTCACATTATCTAGATAATCTGAGACTTGCCAAATTAGTCTTTCAGTGGCAGAAATGAGTTTCCATAAACTCTCCATGATCCCTGTAAAGGCAAACGGTGCTCATAAAACAACACACTGTGATCTGCTTACTTCTCTCTAGTTGTTTGTGTTCTTTCTTCATCTTACTCATCTTGTCCAGGTGGAGCTGATAAAACACTCCACCTATCACCATGACCCCGACCACCACGCACAGACCCGTGCCGAACATCCACATGGCCGACGATGCTCGATTCCCCACAGGGCTGCCCTCCACTCCATCTGAGGAATCAGCAGGAACGCCAGTGATAAAAATGGGTTTTTTTTTGTTTATTTTTAATATCACGTATCCAAGATCAATAAATAAAAGATGTTGAGAAAGTAACTTCTGGCAGTTTAATATGGGAATCTATGAGGACTGACTCTGTTTTTGAGCAAGGCTCTTTTCTTGTTCAGGCAGGTAAGAAGCCTGTTATCCGGGCGGCTATGTAAACATTTACAGATGTCTCTGCGTGTTTACATGTTAAAATAGATAAGGAAAAAAAAATCAGAGATTATAAAAAAGGACTGCATTTGCTTTTTGGCGTGCTGCTGAAAATGTAGATTGGTATGAAACCAGCCACAGACTTCTTAATATCCAGCTGATGGCAGAATCTACTTAGCCACAAATTTCACAGATAAGTGAGGAACATGCTGGTGAGTCTGAGCACTAATGAACGCACTTACAGCTTGATATCATGGTCTGGTTCATTGAGTGGTTATCAATGATGCAGGACACAATGAAGTCATCAGAAATATTGACAGTCAGGAGGCTGGTGACGTTGTAGAGATGGTCTGGGAGCGACACCGTCTGGGTCCTCACCGACCCTGCTGGGGGCTCCTCTGTGTTGTTGATGAGCCAGTAGACTGCAGGTACAGGATAGCCTCCAGTGGCGTGACACAGGAAGACTTTCTCATCGCCCTGCACTGCTTCTTCCCTCTGCAGCTGTGGGGAGCTGAAATTGGCTGCAAACATAGGTGTAGATTATATATTTAGTAATATTTAGAACCTCTTCTCCTCCAGAGATTAGAAAAAGCGTTATGACATTACTCATTATGGAAACAATGTCCCAAACAATACACCCCAAATGATTTCATGCTGCAGCTTTCCTCACTGCTGGCAGCACGTGCATGCAGGCGGGTTGATAAACAGTGAGAAGCTCATCCATCCATCCATCCATCCATCCATCCATCCATCCATCCATCCTCTTCCGCTTATCCTATTCAGGGTCATGGGACACTGAGCAGCCAATTTTTTTTTCTTAAAAAGTAAGTTGTGATCCATTGTTTTTAAAAGAAATCTTTTTTTTTTCAAGTTTAGAAGGGTTTTTACTAGTTTGCTAACCAGTTCAGATGTACATGTATAAAAAAATCATCACAGACATGTGTGACATGCAACTGCAAAAAGTTTTGTACATGTGCAGAAATGTTATGTCTTTCCATAAATATGGAGACGTCTGTCATAATCAGATGCATTAAACGTTTAATTTGGCGAATAAAAAGTCACCACAGTTCAAGAAATTACGTGTCTGATGGTCAAATGTTCGTGGGAGAGGACACCCTGACAACCTGCTTAATGTGTCCTCTTCCAGTACAGTCATGGCTGCAAACAACCACCAGAGACAGGAGTGTTAAATATCCTTCTGCTTGCTTCTGAAGCCTTTGGGACTGACCTGCTGTCCTGAGGCATGCGGTGCACAGCCTGGTGCTCCGATTCTGCCCTGAAACGATGAACAGGCTGTAAAACATTTTGTCTTCAACGGGACGAACAGCAGGGAGCTTCAAAGACAGGTTTCCAGTCAGCGGAGCATCAGCTGGGACTGCGGTGCTGTTAACGCTCCATGTCTCCACGCTTCCATCCTGGTTCCATGCCGACGCGAGCACCACCTCATCGCCTCTCCTCCACTCAATGGAAACATTCACAGAGTTGAGTAACTCGTGGCTAAAGCAGGGCAGAGCGACTGGCTGTCCCACTATCCCCAGGACGCACTCGTCATCTGCACACAAAGAGTACACACACTCACTCATATTTGCTTTCCTTCTCTCACTGTGTGATCTGCATGGACACTCATCTTACCCAAACAGACGCACAAACCGAGGAAGCGCAGCAGGAGTCCTGCGCGCAAGAGCGCCACCAGCGTCTCCCGCTTAGGGCACATTTGCGCACAAAAACCAGACAAACTATTAAAAGATGTTTTACTCTTCAGCTTAGAAAAGCAAAACTCGCCCATTGCACCCTAAGTCAGATGTGTAACTTCACTTCCTCGTCCTCCGCTCGTCCCAACTCATACGACACCTTTCTTCATACTGAGTCTTATAATCAGTCACGCCGCGGCCTGTTGTGCCATACCTGCTCTCGCTCTCTCTCTTTCGCGTCGTTTCTGATTTTAAAATGTAAAAAACAACACCACATATGGCGTTAAAAAGAAAAGAAAAGAGAAAAAAGAGAAAAAAGAAAAGAAAAAGGCAGAAGTGAGCAGGGGCTGGGCCGCGTCACTGCGCAGATTAGTCCGAACCTGTTCCACTTCTTGTCAGGTCTCACACCCAAACGCTGAGATAGGAGTCGTTATGACATCCGACTCCGTGACTCATTAAAAACATCTGGAGGCTACTATCAGACTTCCTGGGGTCAAAATCGCGAAATCTGAAATAAAATGTTTGTGCGATTCATTCTTTCACCTGAGCGCCTAAAAACGTTGGTGAAAAGTACTTATATAACTCAAGCATTATACTTAATTTTGAGGTGCTTGTACTTTATTTTAATTTTCTGATAATTGTATACATAGTTACAGCATAATTACAGGGTAGTTAAACAATATTCATCATTCTGAAATACGCTATTCTGCGTCGTTTTAATATTTGTTGTTCCACCAGACTGGATTACTGTCAGTCTTATCCAAACCCACTATATTAGAGTATACTGTATATTTACTCAAGCACTTTACTTAAGTACATTTTTAATCTACTTACTTTATTTAAATATTTCTATGTCGTTTTGTTTAGATGCACCTTCGTACTTCTACTGCTCTTTGGATGTAAACATCGTAATTTGTACTTTATACCATTTATTTGAAAGCTTTAGTTCTTTATTATTTTGCACATTTCAAAATAAAAATATACTAATATATATTAGGCTTTATTATGATAGACAGAAATAACCATCAGTATCAAAGTAATTCACAGTAATAATCTCATTAACAGTGATATACATATAAATTAAACAATAGTTATGATCTAGTCATGTATATGATTTTACATAATGACTGTTTTGCAATGTAGGATTATACTTTAGTAAAGAGACTAAATACTTGTTTCATCACATTAATCAGTATATAAACAATAATTACACTTTTGTGCAGCATTACTCTCTAGGCTTTAATTGAGCCCGGAAAGTGCAGCTATTGTTTCCTGCACTGTTATTCCGATCCATGTGACCCCTGCTGTCTTGTCATTGATCCTGCGCCACCCATTTGAAGAGCCCTGGACACGCTCCTGCTGCTACTGAAGTGAAAGTGTGAGTGCCTTCAAATTAGCACAAGACGAGAGTATATAACTGCCGACTATTCCGTGTAAAAGCATCAGTTTTATAGTATGTTAACAATTTCATAACTTATTTTAAAAATCTCATGGTGTGTTCGAAGCCCAACACACCATTAGCCCAACCTAAAAGTAAACAAAACTTCAGTATTAATGCCTTTGATTTTTTTAAATGAAAACCTTTAAAATGTATTTTTAAGAGTAGCGTCATTTTTATGATCTCACTTTAATATACACATGTTGTTATTTGTATTTTTTGACTTGATGTCATTTTAACATTAGTTGTTATTGTGTATGAATTGTTTATTATATATACATACAGTATAAGATAAAATATTCTAGTGCACCTAAAGTAACCTGATAAAATAAATACATTTTTGCTGTCGGAAATTTTAATCCATATGTAATTATGTGGAAATTATTGTGCATTAACATTTCAGTCCCTCAGGGGCGGAATAAATCACGAGCTCATGAGTGAAACCAGCGCCCTTAAAACACACTTCCGTATTTTAATTATGTTTTTAAATGAACTTCAACTCTGATTGTGCCGATCAGCTGTAATGTATAATTTAGAAAATTGTGAAAACAGACTTGTATAGGAAATGACGCAAACCGGAAATACGGTGAACACTGTTTAAATCCCATGAGTTAAGACTTCCAGGAAACCTTCTAGTTTGTAATTTTTTTTAATCCTCCTCTAGTATTTTTAACGTGACAAAAACAATTCTAAACGACCTCTCAAGTAACCTTGTTTAACTTAAAATATTTAATTGGTGGATATATTTTTCTTTTACCGCGAACGTAGGGAGGAAGCTGCGCCTGGAAAGCGAAACTCGGGGGCAAAACAACAAGATGTGCTACGCAAACTAAAAACACAGCATCTCGTGTACTGGTGCTGCTGACCTTCTCAGCATGAACAGCTACAATTCAACTTACTGAGTTAAATTACATTTGCTCAACCAAACAGCAAGTGTGACCTCTACAGGTGAGCCCGTAGACGAACCGGGTCAGCGGAGCGCGTGTGTGACCTGCGGGGATCGGCGCTGTGTGAAGTCCGGACTCATGAGCTTCCTGCATGAGGCATGAGGGTCCTGAGGACGATCAGCTCGCGGTTACACCTCCTGCAGCGACACTGCACGTGGAGCTGTCAGAAAGGGGCACGAGCCACCTGCAGACTCCTGTATACACCTGATCGCGCACATGCGACCAACGCCTTTCAGCGGCAGAGAGGGGCAGCCAGCCTGCAGACCAGAGGATTTGGGCTCTCTGCGTGCAGGCTGAAGAGCACAGATGACCTTAGCGGGTTTAGTGAGGAGGAGGAGGAGGAAGATTTCCTGGAGGACAGTGAGGTGGAGGAGTTGTTCCAGCAGCAGGTTTCTGCAGGCATCGGAGAGGGGCAACACAGGGTGTTCATCATTCACCCTGATGTAAAATGGGGAAGCAAGAAGCAGCATCTGACCACAGGTAACAGGACAAGCATGCTCAGACGAGACTGGTAAAAGAAGTAGATTTAAATTTAGGCTTTTCTTTTCTTGAATAAATCAACTTTTCCTAAGGTGGGTGTCATGTTAACTATCACCAAAGACCCACCCATCTGCTGTTCAAACCTTCTGTTTGTGAGGGGCAGCCAATAAGAAGAAAGACAATGCTGATAGGCTGTGCTGAGAGGATTTATAAGATAAAGAAGAATTATTTTCAACTTTGAATAACACAAAGTCACTCTAAGAACAAAAGCACACACTTAGAAATGATCACGACGATCACTTTAAGAATCTGTGCGGCTACATTTGCAGCTGATCTGATGATGGCCGAGGCTGAGGGGCTCGTGAACACCTTGGAGAACTGGACTGTGGTGGACAAGATGATCCTCTCCACCAAGACACCAGAGAAGAAGAGGATATTTGGTAAAGGGAACTTCCAGACTCTGACGGGTACGATCCACCCCTGTGAATCTGTGGGTCCAGTCTAAGTGCTGCGTAAATATGAATAATCTTTTTCCCCCTTCAGAGAGAATCAAGCAAACAGCAGGAATCACTGCTGTGTTTGTGAATGTTGAGCGTCTGTCTCCTTTGTCTGAGGTGAGCAAGTTTGAAAACTCTGGCTGTAGTGGGTGAAGGGTTTCTTTGATTTATGAGTCTCTTTTTTTTTCTTTCACTAAAATCTGTTTAGAGGGAGTTTGAGGAAGTCTGGGGAGTCAAAGTCTTTGACAGATACTCAGTAGTCCTCCACATTTTCCGCTGCAATGCCAGAACCAAAGAGGCCAAGCTGCAGATCTCACTGGCAGAGATCCCCCTGTTAAGGTGGTAAGATGTAAAATGTTGGAGTCTGATATGATCATGCCTTCTTGTTTGTGTTAAACCACATTTGGTACATTAATGGCAGATCTCGTCTGAAAAACGAAGTGGCAAACTTGGATCAGCAGGGTGGAGGATCGAGATACATCGGTGGTTCAGGTAATGCAGCACCCACCGTGGTCACAGCTGCCTGTGTCCATAGAGACAAGATGCGTCTTTCGGGTTGGTTGTTACAAAACTGTATAAAAGATGGGCATAACCTCTGGTTCTGAAAAGTGGTTTAAACACACATTTCTTCTTTTTTTCGTTCATATTTTTAATTAAAAAAAAGGACAGTGACTGCAATACGAGGTTAGGAAAAAAGATTCACTGACTGAATCTAAATGTAAGCATCCTCTTAAATATAAATTGATTTGTGATACCCTTGATGTAATCTAGTAAAATTACAAAGATGTAAGGAGTGTAAGATTTCAATTTCTAGTTTAGCAAATGCTACTTGCTGAGCAGAGACACCTGTAAAAAGACCCTCTCATCTTCATCTCTCGTCCTCTTTCTCGAATCTTTCTCCATCTCTCATCTCGCTGAACTACCGCAACTGCACGATGAACGCATCACAGAGATGAGAAAGGAAAAAAAATGTTAAAGGTGTAAGCCGACTGTCATTATCGTCTTATTACTGAGCACTTATCTCTATGGCATCACGAAATATTAACTAATTTGGCAGTAATATGCATTAACCTGCAGATTTAGCTAATTAGTCATTAAACAAAGGTGCCACATTGTTCTGCCCACTTTAACCCCTGCTTAACTGACACCCAGGTCTTCTGCATGAGGCTTTAAATATGGAGTGAGATGATCTAAAGTGTCAGCAAAGGGACATCTAGATGTGGACCAAAGATGATAAACAGTGACAAAAGTAAGGTTAACTGGAGTAAGGTATTATTCATCTAAGCTTTTAATATCTTTAAGACGATCCAGGCGGTGACTCCTCTGATTGCAACAAAAAAAACCCTTTGTTAAAATGAACAGTGCCTAAAATCCTTGCTTGATCTGGAACTTCAGCAAACTGTTTCCTAAAGATTTTATGCTCTCAATCAATAGTTTTAAGACTTACAGAATATGACTGATGTTAATTTTGTAAATTTTAGTTCATGTCCAGAAATCAGGGCATACTTTAGGCCAGGGGTGCCCAAACTCCCAGCCCGCGGGCTGCATACATTTTGGCCCTTTAAGTTACTTTTTTGACATTTCGCCTTCCCTTTCAATAAAGAGGGTTAAGCAAATGTCAAAAAAGTAACTTAAAGGGCCAAATTGTATGTTATTTTTGACATCAATTCGCGGGCCCACGGGCCGAGTTTGGGCAAGCCTGCTTTAGGCTGTCGTGATTGACAAGCCGATGAGTGTCTCTCAGTTTCTCAGTTTGATCGGCTCCTCACTCGTCAGGCCTGGTTTCAGCTTGAGGCGCCATGATGAATATTGTTAACCACTGGGTGACGTCATGGTAGCTATGTCCATCTTTTATATACAGTCTCTTTGCAAAGTAGGCAAATGGCTCCTGTGCTAATGTGATTATTAACTGTCCCCACAGTGGTTGCATTTTCAGGGCAGATATTTGTTTCTGTGTAAAGCAGTAACCATGAAGGTTATATAATACTGGAAAATGCTGATATAAAGTGTCCGGTCCTTACAGGTGAGACACTGTACGAGGTCCGACAGAGGCTGCTGAAGGAGCGGGAGATGAAGATCCGCTCAGCACTGGAAAAACTTCGGAAAAAGAGGCACCTCCTGCGATCTCAGCGTAAACACAGGGAGTTCCCCATTGTCTCTGTGTTAGGATATACTAACTGTGGTGAGAGGCTGGAAACACTCTAGGCTCAACAACATCAGCAGATTGTTTTCATCTTTATACTGTTGAAGTCTTCAGTTTGAAGACATTTTTCTTCTGATTTCATTTGTGCAGGAAAAACAACTTTGATCAAAGCTCTGACAGGTGACAGCGGCCTCCAGCCCAGAAACCAGCTTTTCGCCACTTTAGATGTAACCGTCCACGCCGGCCAGCTGCCCAGTCACATGACTGTTCTGTTTGTGGACACCATCGGCTTCCTGTCCCAGCTACCCCACCAGCTCATCAACTCCTTCTCTGCCACCCTGGAAGATATTAAACACTCGGTATGTAGCAAAGTCGAGATCTAGTGACTGGTGAGGCCGTTTGAGTGCAGTGAACTCATTGTCATGTTCGAGAAAGCAGTTGGAAATAATTTGAACTTTGTGACGTGGTGCTTTGTCCTGGTGGAAGCAGCCATCAGAAGATGATTATACTGTGGTCATAAAGGGATGGACATGGTTAGCAACATTACTCAGGGAGGTTGTGGTGTTTAAACAAAGCTAAGTTGGTACTAAGGGACCCAAAGTATGTCAAGAAAATATCCCCCAGCCCATTACTTCACCAGCAGCCTGAACCACTGATTTGAGACAGGATGGATCCATGCTTCCATGTTGTTTACACCTAATTCTGACCCTACAATATGGAAATTGGAGCAGATATCGACACTCATCAGCCCAAGCATTGACTATTCACTGTAAAGCCTTTAAATTCACCGCTGAATGGATATTATGAAGGAAAACTAGAAGTAAAAACCCTGTTGAGCCAAGCTTGTAATGCAGCTCGCCTCAAGTTGCACATTTTAAAATGGAAGTCTATAGGGATTGTTCATTGAGTGACCTCAGATAGCTGCTTGTGGCCGCACTTTTGTCTGTAGTGACAGTGGCAGTCCCCGTCCATCCCTTTGGTCTACCTTGGCTGTAAACATAAAGGGAGTATAAATAGGCTTTTTTTTTTAAAGTATTGTTGACAGCAGAGTTGCTGACTTGTGTTTCTCAACCTTTCAGGATCTGCTGATTCACGTCAGAGACATCAGTCATCCAGAGACTGTGAATCACAAGGTGAATGTACTGAATGTGCTGAAGAATCTGCAAATCCCCGACAGGCTGATGAACTCAATGATAGAGGTCCACAATAAAACTGACCTCGTCGACAAGTAAGAGCAAGTATCCCACTGCCAACCAACAGACTTCAGATACGCTATATTTCCCAAAATATTCACTAACCCATCCAAATCATTGAATTCAGGTGTTCCAATTCCCTTAAACACTCCTAAATCTTGTAGAAAGCCTTCCCAGAAGATATGATGCTGTGATAGCTGCAAAGGGTGGGCCGACATCATGTTAAACAATATATTAAATTATGGATTAAGAATGGGATGTTACTCAAGTTCAAATGCGTGTGAAGGCAGATGAGTGAATACTTTTGGCAACATAGTGTATACTCTATTTATTATGGAAAGGTTTACCTAAGGGAGATATCTTAATATTTTTTACAAGCCCTAAAATGTAGATGTATGGAATGTGCTTACATCAGGAAATGCAACTTACAGTGTAGTATTTAATCAGAAGATAAGAAAGGGAAGTTACAGACACTGTAAAATAACTGGATTCATGTAATTATTACACATCATTTTTGACCTGTTTTTTTATGTTTTGCTCACAGTTATCAGTCTGTAGAGCCCACAGCTCTGCCTATATCAGCCCTGGAGGAGAGAGGCCTGGAAGAGCTGAAGAAAGCAGTGGAAGAGGAGCTCTTAAAGTCTACAGGGAAACAATTTTTAGATCTCAAAGTTAGCCTCAGCTCTCCTCAGTTAAGGTGGGATTGTGAATCTGTTCATGTCAGTGGTTTGCACACTTGGGAAGTTTGGAATGTCAGAGCGTGTGTGGTGAAATGTGTATGTTCGTTCACAGCTGGCTGTACAAAGAGGCCACCGTTCAGGATGTGCAGGTGAATGCAGACGAAGGCTCGGCCGTTGTCAAGGTTATCATCAGCACCGCTGCTCATGGACGCTACAAGAAACTATTTGGAGGCAGATGAGAAAGGAGGAGGGGTGAAAAAGGACTGCACCTCAGTTAGTTTGAGAAAAGACTGTATTTACTGTACAGTATATTAAAATATATGAAGATACAAATCTGTAACAATATTTTCTTGTAAACACTCAGATTGCACAAAGATTCAAATAATGTGCACAATGTATGCAAAAATAACCTCATGGGAGACTCAGACTTCAGACGGCTGGTGAAAACCTGTTTGCGAGTGGCAGCCAATCAGAAGAAACTTGGCTTAAAGGGGGAGGAGCTAAAACAGAGTTTTTTTTGAGAGGCACTGAACTGAGGGGTTGCACAACCTGACCTCTGAATCATGGAAAGCTATTCTAGTAGAGCATAAGGATAAAAATATGGAGCATAAAGTGCACCAGTTCATCTCTTTCAGTTAAAAGTCTCAGCACAGATAAAATTTCACATTAACTGAGGAAGGTTGAGGAACACAGGAAACTGGATGTGGTGTGACTACTAATGCTTTTTTCTCTGGCTGGAGTTCCTCCGTCGCAGTTTTTGGTTCAGTGCAATCACCGCAGAGCACAAAGGCAGCACCCCCACAAAGTCTCCTGCGATGATGTTGAGGCTCTCGGGGTCCGATCCGGGAGTCTGCTCCTCCAGCCATCTCTTCAAACACTCCCAGTTGCTGTAGGTGAGCGTCCGCAGGGATTCCTTCTGGTTCTTAGTGATGTAACATCTATCGGCTGTCAGGTTCAGGCCAGACACGAAGAAGCCCTCTGAGGAAAGAAAGCAGACTTTTTAACTGAATGCTAATGAAAGGCATACATATCCTGATCTCCGAACTCCAACCCCACCTGGACGTCCCAGGTCTTTCTGCCAGTTCAAGTAAGTGATGACTCCCTGTGCTGTGCGCTGGTTAGCCCACCAGTAAGGGATGTCGGGCCACAACTCCTGATGTCTCACTGCAAGCTGGCATTCATAGGACAGGATGACCTGATAACCAGATGCCCACAGACTCCGCAAGGTCAGGACTGATTCCTGCAAAGCAAAGGGCCAGCCAGTTACTGTGAGGCACGGTGTTGTTTTATTGTACCATAAATCGCCTGTGCAGAGAGGAAAACTCACCTTTCGGGGACACAGCTTAGAGCCAAACAGTTTCTTCAGGGACAAAATGAATGATTGGTGGCATTTGTCATCTATTCCTTCAAAATGGCTGCAAGCGAGGATGACGATCTCCTTTGGGTGAGACTTCAGCCAGGAAGCAACAGACACAAGTGTTTCCTGTAAGGGGATACTTGCTGTTAGTACTAGTAGAGATTTTTACTTCCTATTAATCAAATCTATATCAGCCTAATTCCAATGAGCTGGTAGCTTCTGTAGCGATGTTTTTGAAATAATTCTCCATTGCAGCTCTAACAAATATGATCCACCAGAAATGAAGCCCAGTTTAGACGTAGCACAACCAGGCGGCCTCTTCAGTGAACTTTCAAAAAATGGTGCGGTTGTATTTTTATGACAGTCCGGTGACCTCCGGGGTTGAAGGGTTAAACTCACCAGGACGGTTAAGTGAGTGTATATGACGTGTGTGAAGTACAGGTCACTGGATGAGTCGTTCGGTTTGTGCGCAACACGAAGATCAAAGTAGCGGATCCCCATTGAAAGCTGCTCCTCGATGGTTTTGTCCTGAAGGGGAAGAGAGAAGAAAATACTTTTTAATGAACGATTCATTTGAACCAGGGATTTCCTGTTCATCAACACCAGCTCCTGTTTTTTAATATCTCAATTTAAAACAATTTTTTGACTGACTCTTACAGCTTACTCTGCATGATTAAATTCTAGGGTGACCATGTTCTGAGCCCCCCAAAAAGAGGACACTCTACCTGGCCTCCTCGAGATACCACGAGAGTCCCAAAGAACCTTAAATTTGCTTTAAAAACCAAACATTTATTTAAAGCATTCCTTTTAGCAAAACTCTTCTCCTGTGTAATGGAAATTTCAAACAAAAATGGATCGTTTTTGAGTCTGAAGCTTAATTTCTAGAACATTAAAATAAATAATGCAACATGCTTAAATAAAAATATAAGTAAAAATAAATATTATTCATCAAAATAATATCTCTTGTGTCTCACAGAGGAAAAAAGAAGTAAAACATTCTTCAAAACACTGTAATGCCAGAGCCTGGGTTTTTAGACTCGTGTCTTTGTGGGGGATAAAGAGGTGGACTCAGCAGCACCTAATTGGCCACTCAATGAAAATCTTGCCTCCATAGCACTTAGTAGTTCCTCTCCATCTGCGGCTCTGTTTTCTAATCTCTCTTTTTCTTTCCTTCAGCTGAAGGATAATTTCGTGCTAAAAAATTCACTCAAGATTCTCAAGCAGATAAAGACTCTTCTGTGCCTCCCTGGCTTCTCCATTTATGCTCGCATTTTTCAGAACTCATTTAAACCAGGCACAATGGAGGCAGTCTTTGGTTAAATAAGGGCATAGCTGTTATTAAAGATCTATACATTAGTAATCACTTTGCCTCCTTTATGTGACTCCAATCAAAATTTGGAGTCCCTTCTAGCCGCTTTTTCAGATATTTGCAAGTTCGTCACTTTGTCAGACAGCACTTCCCCCACTTTGAAACACTACCTCAGCAGCACAGCTTATATGAACTTATAAAAAAGCCCCCTACCTCTAAACCGTTAATCTCTCATTTTGTCAGTCTTTTCAGTATGTCCCCTCCCTCTGATCATATAAAAGATGCCTGGTCTTTGGAACATATTCTGTGAAATTTCAGACGAGCTGTGGTATAAGAGTCTATCGAGAATCAAAACCTGTGCCATCGACTCTAGACTGCAACTTATTCAATTCAAAGTTGTCCATCGTTTGCAGTTTTCTAAAACCAAACTTAACAAACTGTTTCCATCTGTTACTCCAATTTGTGACAAATGTAAATTAGATGATGGGACTCTGGGCCACCTTTTCTGCTCCTGCCCTAAACCTATGGACTTCTGGTGCAAGATATTTCAATTTAACAGTAACGCTTATAGCAGACATCTTATTCCTGACAACCATTTGATTATTCTGGGTTGCTCTAATTTTTTTTTAATTCTTCCTATGTCTCTGCAGCTGGCTCTTATGTTTGGTTTGGTGGTGGCAAAGCGAGTTATTCTGAGGGAATGGACCCCCCCCCCCGCCCCTCTCCCTTGTTTAAAAAAATTTTACGATATGTAATGATATGGTCTCCTGTATTTATCTTGAAGAGATTGGATAGTCTTTGTCAGACACTCAGCACAAGTTCCTTGCTGTATGGGGTCCTTTCGATAAGTACATAGAAAGTTAGGGGCCTAAAGGATTATTCTGACCATTCGAAACTGTTTTTTTTAATGGTGCGCTGTCTATAGCACATTGTTCTTTGAACTGCCTGTTGTCCTGTATGTCTTTGTCTCACGCTTATTGCCCACTCTGGACTAACACGCACATTTTTGAATCCTCCTTTGGCAATATACTCACAGGCTGACACTGTTTTGCCTGTTTTTTTGTTTGTGTGTGTGTGTGTGGGGTGGGTGTTGTTTGCTGTTTGTTTTTTTCTTGTTTATAATATTTTTTCGTTTCATCTCTTTCATTTGTTTAATTCTGAGAAATTATAAAAAAAAGTATTTAAAAAAACATTCTTCAAAATAATGTCACGCCTTAGGTTAATGTAAAAAATGTAAATAATGCCTTAAAATTAAACTAAAAGAAAAAGAGAGGTTCTTCAGCCCGTGCATATTTTGCCGAACAGCTGATCTTTCCAAACAGTTTCCTGTTGCTCAGCAAATAATCATGGAAGTCTTTGCAGGAAGTGTCTTTGAAATTATATTGCACCAATAGAAGCCCCTTCACAGACAACTTGTTCCTTTTCTTGGTCCACTGACTTTGCATTAGTGAGAAAACCCTCAACATTTGCATTGTGACTGTGCAGTGTTCAGTAGCTCTGAATGACACCTTTTGGCTTGTCAAAGTATTTGGTCCATTTCTGGTGTGCTTGCAGGCCTTTGAACTCTCCATCACTGTTGAACCTCTCTGTGGATTTCTTGAGGTTGGTGAACTGATCGAAACACAATCATCAATTGGCACCCACTTATCTTTCAGGTACTTGATGCGGGCTCCATGGGGGCCACTGCCTCTCCAGATCCTCCAGACATGCACGATATAGACCTTTTACATCATCACAGAACTGGCTGTAGCCAACCAAGTCCATGTTTGCACTTTTGTGCCAGTAGTTCCTTAACTTTAAGGGACATGATGTCGTTTCTCTTGCCGTCCTAAAGGACACTGTGGATGCTGTGCATGATGTTCTTGAACATTACAGGTGGCTGAAACAGTGCTGGAAACATCTGGAGCAGCCTCTCAGTGCCAGGGAATAATGACAGCCATCGTGTCTTTGTGTGGGAAAGCAGCCTTCTGTATTCAGTGTCAACAAACTCACTATACTCCTTCAGATTCTCAGTGCACACAGTGTAAATGTGGAAGTAGTGGTCAGTTTGGAAGATGACTCAATTTCAACATCCAGTGTGTCTGCACCATGGTGAACACAATTATTCAGCGTGTGTGATGGGAAACCCACACTGATAAGAGACTCGCTCTGCAACAACATCTTCAACTTTGCAAACACATTTTTTCCCCCTCCTCATCACGTCTGATTTCTGAAAAATTTGTGTCGGAACTGTCACGAGTCAAAGACAAGTCACGAGTTGTGCAATGGTTTCTGCCGACTCATCATGTGTGTCTTGCACACCACCACTCTTCAAAATACTGGATTATTATTGGGAATATCTTTCCTGCATCATGGTTACACCCATCTGTAGCAATGCCACAGGATGGTATTTCTTTGTGCTCTGTGAGGCGCTATAACACTGCTGACAATGGCTTCGGTTTTGGTGCGGGCACTTGAAAACTTATTTGCTGTGTCTGAATCTGGAAATGGCTTTTTCAGCAAGACACCGGAGAAATCCACTGACCTGTAGCTGTTATGATGCTTGACAGTGTGTTTATTTATTCATTTTTATCTAGCTAATCGAACTGTTAATGCTGTTGGCCAGTAATTTTACCTGGTTTTCTGTTCTTTTAACAAACAGTTTTAAAAGTTTATTGATGTAATCGGCTAACAATTTCAGCTGCTTG
>VUQK01037586.1:0-14496 GCA_015106715.1 Bujurquina vittata | reverse complement strand
CTAGTGGTATAGTGCTCTCTGCTGGCCGCGAGCGGCGTGCTTAGCTTAGCTAGCTGACTGACTGACAGTCTTCTAAAGAAATACAACATGAAATAACACTTCCAAACATTTGATGAAACAGTCAACATAACAGACTCAGCATATATATACCCACAGTTAAATGCATGCTCATTCCATACCTGAAAAGGGGGAATAAATCAGTAAAGATGCTCGGACGCAATGCTTCACTTTCAGCAGCTTCATTGAGAACGAGGCATCGCGACCGAAGCGCCCCCTTCCTGCAGCCGAAGGCATAACTAATCAATCACAGCACATCAACAACAGACTCAACAAATCGATCACCGATTAACTGAAGCTTTTTACACCATTTATGGACTTATTCTCTTTTTACATGAATTATTTAATGTTTGACCATGGCTATTTAATTGCCGACTGAGCATTGATTAATAATCCATACAATAACAAAAATCAACCTATCACACATCTTGCATTGGAACTCTCACCAGCCTCCTCTGCTCTGTCAAGTGCAGTTCAGTTCTGCTCTGTTTCAATAAAATACCAGTATTCTAAAATTCAAAGTGAGCACTGAGTGACAGCTTTGGGCCATCCAGCTTTGCAAATCACACACTTGTTCTGATAGCATCCTGCTCTTATTCCAAATAAATGAACACTCCTAGCAGCAACTATCAAACACACAACAGGCGCAAACTAAGACTTGGTTTTTGGTGCTTAATTTAGTGGAATTTGCTACAAACCTTAGTAAGGGACTCAGGTTTGTGTGTTTCTGTCACGGCTCGGGTGTGGGGCAGGCTGGATGTGGACCCAAATGCAGGACTACTGCAGACATAAACTCAAAAAGCAGTTCTGAGCTCCTTCACAACATTACACAGGGCAGCTGAAAATTGAGTAAATCCAAAAAGCAAAGAATCTCTAGAGGATCATGGAACAAGGAAACATGCAACCTTAAGGGAGAACAATGAACTGAGGGAACAAATACACAAGGAGATGAGGGCAAACGGGAGACACGTCGGGTGACAGCTGAACCTAACAGGAAGTGAAACAAGAGTTCAACACTAAATTCAAATCACAAAACTCAGAATGAAGACATGGTCAGAGAAATTAGCTAGAACTCGAAGTGAAGAAAAAGACCCAGGATCATGACAGCTTTATTATTTGATGGAGCAGACAAGCTGGTAATAATTCGAATGCATTGACAATCTGACCGCATTTATTCATTAGATGGCAACTAATTGCAAACAATCTGTTTGAGAGTGATTGCAGTCAGTCCCAGCCACACAGAGACAGGGTGCATCCCAGCAGGCAACTGTTCAGTGGCCTTGGAACCAAGAGTGGTCACCCAGAGGGGTTGAGAGTGCTACATGCTAACCCCTAGGTGATCAGTTGGTCACTGCAAGTGCTTACAATCAGTCCAAAAAAATAAAAATCAGTGCAATGAGCCGCTGGTATTAGGTGGAAGTTGTCCTGTCCTATTTTTACTCTAGTGTGACTGAGGCTTACATTGTAGTCATACAGGGATGGACATGGCCAACATAACTCATGTAGGTTATTATGTGTAAAGTGTAATTTGTACAAAGGAGACCCACATCATTACACCAGCCATGCAACTGGGGTTTGATACAACCACTGATGGAAGATAAGATAGAGCCATGCTTCCATGTTGCTCACACCAAAGTGTAACCCTACCACTCGATTGGGCAGCAGAAACTGAGACTCATCAAGCTGGGCAAAAGTTTCCTTTCTTTTGTCCAATTTTGGAGAGCTGGTGTGAACTGAAGCCTCGGTTTCCTGTTCTTGGCTGACAGGCGGAAATGATGAAAACATGAATATGGTATCAATAGGTACTCACCGGTGCATACTGGGAACACTCCATAAAGACCTGCTGTTTTGGAGATGCTCTGCTCCAGTCATGTATCCGCCCTTGTTCAAGGCGCTCAGTTACTTGTGTCGCCTATTTTTCTTGCTTACATTTTCTATAGTTATAGTAACAGGTCTGTCACTGCTAACCTGCTACACATGGACACTCGTAAAGGACTTAGAGCTGGTTTAACAGCCTTTCTGCAGACGTCATGTTGTGATGGGACATATTTTCACCCAAATTCCTAAACAAGCACCATCTGACAAAGCAGCAGTATATGATGCCCCGGGATTAGAATGCATTGATGTGTTCACTTGTCACCCTTGTCACTCATTTTCTGGTGCTAGATGGCTAAAACAGCTCAACAAGGATGATAAATGACTGTGGTCACGCATCATGACAGACGCTCCTCTTGGCTGGTGCAGTCTTAAAAAACTGATTTTCATTCTCAGTGAGTGATATTACTTTTGAGTTGTTGCAATTTTGATAAATATATTCCTGATTATACTGCATACTGTTCCTTTCAATAAAAATGACCAGACTTTTACCACATGATAAATAAAGGGTCTAAAAATGCAGATAAAGTAATATAATTCTTCTGCTCCAAAGATTACTGGCTGACAAGGAAGGCTCATGTGTAAATTACTTGATAAGTGGGAGGTGGAAATTAGAAAAACTTGGGCGTCCTGGCTTTAACTTGCTCTTGTAGTGTATCATACGCACCAGTATGTGTGGAGCTGTCTGCGTCAGAGGCCTCCTCTACATGCTTTACAGCATATATGAAATCGACACGAGACACGAGGCAATGTTTCAGTGTCATTTTATTGTGAAAACATCAGACAGGATAAACCGCGGGTCACGCTGCTGTAGGATCCACACCACACTCCCAGACTCAGTGTACCGTGCACAGTCAGTTATTCATGATTCTGGAAATTAAGGGCGTAAAAGAGAACGGCGAGCGGCTGTCCCAGGAGGAAAAGCAGGAAGGTTTGGGTGTGCCGCCATGGCGAGGTGAGCAGGAAACCAGTATGGGCAGTTATCTTGGAATAAATAAATAAATAAATGGTGCATGCTTGAACAGGGACTTGACTTCCTGGGACACGGAGCGGTGGGAACGCGCACACACGTGCAGAAACTCCACCTACACGTAGCCGCCGTCTGGCCTCCCCAGCTTGTTGATAGAGGGCAGGCATTTGACACACGTGGTGAAAAATGCTGATTACACGGTATAAGTCAGCATCAGACACTGACGATTTATAAGTTCAAAGGTCACCCACACATTACAGCACAACGCCGTGCCATCTGGCAGCACGGGAGCGGCTGGAAACACAAGAGGTGTGTGACCTCTGCTGAAGGAGGACATCCACGGTGTCAGGGCAACACAGAGACACGAGAAACCTGTTCTGAGAGGTAAGGCCGTGGCCATGCTGTTAACAAATGGGAAACATTGCTTAAATGCCCCGGGACATGTGAGGGCTATTCTACCAACCAAGACGTTTCAAAAATGTGTGTATAAAGCGCTGTGAGTAGACAAGCGCTATACAAGGCCTATTTGCCACTTAGTGCAGCTTAAAGGACATTCCAGTTTATTATCACCTGTTTTGCGGCTGTGACTATGAAAGATTTACTGGCAAGAGTAACATTGTTACAACCAAGGGCCTTAGTCACTGTGGAAACAACCTGTTTGAGCCTCTGACTGCGCTCATTTATGTGTCGTTCACATTATTCTGTCATGCTGATGTTGTTCTCACCAATTAGCTGGACAAAAATATGCAAATATATGATCCAAGCTGAAATAAAGTGAGGAAGAACACTCTTTTGAACTGGACCACAAGAATGCAGTTGCACACATGAAGCCAAGATTCAAATGACAATGATGCTACAGCATTTTCCCCACAAGCTTGAAACTCTGCCTATCAGTTTTAACATTTAACACATTAGCGCGAACACAACCTGAGAAGCCAGGAGGCAGCAAGAGATCTGCAGCCTTTCTCAGCTCTCTGTGGATGTGGGTGCAGTCACATGGACCTCTACAGGCAGCAAGTGCATTTATGTGTGTGTATGCAAGGACTGCAGCAGTTTGTTATGTGAGAAGTGAATTTTAGGAGTGTTAATAAGTAGGCCTACTCCTCAAGTAATCATTGCAATCATCATGTTTCGGTCTAAAATTGAACTTGGGTGCGTTCTCTTGGTTTAACTTGTTCCCTTTGTTGTTGAACATTTGCACAAAGGCCAAAAGAGGCAAAATGTTGTTATGACCGAGACACTAACCCATTCAAATGAATGGAAATATATATATATACATGAGTATAACTCAGTGTGCGACCCTCTCCTGTCATAACGGATAGCTGCTCCGCATCACTGTGTCTCTGTGTTGCCTGTGAATGAAAGGCACGGAGAAATGAGAGTGCCACACAACAGTAGCGTGTATCTGTGTGCGTACGTGTGAGGCAACCAAAGTAAGTAATCAATATCACATACAGACATGAAACCTCCAAAAACAACAGCAGAACGAATGGCAGCATGTCTACACTGTACAAAAATATCCTGCATTGGGACTATAGATATGTCTGACATGAAACAGGCATAGAATGAATATAAAGAATCCTCCTGGCTTTGTCCTTCTGTGCTGACAACTTCTGACATGCATATTTTCAAATACTGTCTCTGCTGATGAAAAGGCTAATGGCTAATGACATGTTAGCCAATGAGCGTGTGGATCCACATGCTCATTGGCTAACATGGTGAAACACACTCGGCTCCACAGGCTCCAGGCTACATAGCTGAATGTCACTAACCAGTAGGCCACATTATAGTGGATATGTCCATCTTTTACACTGTGTATGGTCTCAGACAGCTAGATCCCCACAGAAAACTGAACTGAATCAATATTCTACTTTATCTTTCTAAAATGTCAAACAGACTTTCCCTCCTCGGGAAATGATTATTGACTGTCATTACCAAATGTGCTAATCTAAGTGTCAATGGAATAATAAAAAAAACTAAGACAGATCATTCATCCTTGAGAGGAAATGATGTCAGATATGTCTAGAAGATGGTAAATATGTAGTTCAGTCTAAGAGTAGACATCGTTCAAAAACAACCTGAACATGCTCACTAGCTTAGAGACACTGCTGGGGAGCAAAAACCCTTAAAATGTGGCTTGTTGTTTTTAACTGAGACAGCGGGGCGTCTCAGTGCTGCTCGATTCCCCGCGGGCCTTTTTAAACCAGCTGCTTGTTTAACCAGCTACCATTTCCTGCATCAACAGCACTGATCACTGACATTGAGTTTTTTTTGGTCCGTTTTTGTTTTTAAACCAGGAGGCCACTTTTGGAGCGATGTAGGAGAGAAAATGGAGGAAAAAAAAAAGAGGGCTCTCTGTAAGAGCCTGTTTGCAGGTTAAGAGGTCCTCTGTGCATTGTCCCTGTTTCATTCTGGGAGCAAAATGAGCAGTTTAAACTGCGCTCTGACGCTGTGCTAAAGTGGAGAGGTTCTGCCTGCTGGTGCCACAGGCTGCTGAGTAAGATGCTGTGTGGCATTAACCTCAGCAGCGGTGCTCATGTGCAAGCGCTGTGTGTGTGTGTTTGTGAGTCTGTGTGAGTGTATTTTTGTGTGCCTGACCCAGGAGGAGGCCCAGATGAAAATGCAGCCATTGTTTCTGTGAGAGGACCGGGCCTACAGGCCAGGCCAGTAGCTTTTGTCCTTTATTAGAGCCAGATGTCTGTGTGGGTGTAAAATAAAACAGAGGGGAAAGAAAACTAAGGTTATTTTACTACAACCTCCAGAAGCAGGCGTAATTTAAACTTTAGCTGGAAGATGCTGTGGTTATGCTGACCCTTCACTAACCACACTTGTTGTTCCAATGCAAAGATTTTAAAGGTGATTTCTTATTGCACTTCTAGAAAGTTAGGCAACTCAAACGAGACAATAAAAAATTAAAATGATTGGTCAAAACTGAAGGAGAGGCTCAGATATCCTGACTCTAAATTAACCATTATACAATTAGTGTGGCTCATTTATTATAGTGTGATCCTTTTTATCTGCTGAACGCCTGTCTGTTGTACTAGGATAAGATCAAAATCTGTGACATCATCACCATTGGAAATCTGCCTTCAGAGCCAAAGAAGACACTTCACATTTTGAGGATGAAAAAAAGTATATATATATATATAAGTATATATATATATATACTTATATATATATACTTAAGCTGAAATAATAGCCACTACTGCATGAGAATTTGAATAAATAAATGAATAGCAAATCTGAAGCAT
This sequence comes from Bujurquina vittata, assembly GCA_015106715.1. Lineage (NCBI taxonomy): Eukaryota > Metazoa > Chordata > Actinopteri > Cichliformes > Cichlidae > Bujurquina > Bujurquina vittata. Next base: position 8,343 of record VUQK01037586.1, on the reverse strand, counting down.
ATAAAATAATATATCGATCCAGGATGAAAAGTCTTTAAGAGCTCTTTATATTGTCTTCATACTATATGCTGTGCACCTAAGTTAATATTATAATGTGTAGTGATTATTTTGCAGGTACACTGAATGAATTCTTGGCCAGGTCTCGCTTGCAAAAGCGATCTTGGATCTCAATGGGACAAACCTGGTTAAATAAAGGTTATATGCAAGTCAGTCCATCCACGTGATCCTGCATGGACACCAGCTGAAAGGAGGGAAGAACCTCTCCTTGTTTCCTGTTCTTTTATTGCCCTAATGCAAACTGAGGGTCAACAGACAGCATTAGACTTTATGCTCTCCAGATCATACCGCCCCTTCAGATCAGTTCTTAATGTGGAACCATCAAAATAACACTGACTATACAGGTCTGCAAAATGGGATAATAAGCCAGGGTGCGCATGCAAGGTCCTCATCACTATAAGGATTCTCTTCATCCTTGACACCTTTATTATGTCAGCTCAAATTGTGGTTTATTGGGGGGCATGTTATTACCACTGACAGACTGCCCCTCATAGAGCATGAGGGTTATGGGGTTTTGGTACTCCTTTACAACGTGGCAACCCAGCAGCATCAGCAATATCTCTCCACTGAATCTACTGGGTAGTTAGTTGTCATTAGCAATAGATGTTCACAATTTAACTTCTCAGTGTAGCAGACACCGTGAGAGGTACAGTATGCACTAACCCATGACAAATACTACATTACTGGTTGGCCAAGGGCACTGCTACTTTTCCTAGAAAAAAAAAAAGAGCCTCTTACTTTCAAGCTGGAGTGGATTAAAAATCACAAAGAGGTGTAAAAAACCAAAATGACTGCATCTTTTGCTTTAGTGTGCGACAGGCGGGCCAGATGTTCTCTCCCTCCCTCCCTCCTGTGTAAATGCTCATATGCCAGGCGCTGATCCAATTCACAGTTTGATGAAGAGTGCAGTTATTAACCTTGACATTGCTTAACATCACTCACATCACAGTATCACATACAGTATCTTCTCTCTGGAGATTGTTGATATGTACAGTAGAAGAAGCATCTAATCCTCAGGTTCTGGTGTGTGTGCATCTTTATTTAGATTTCCTAAATGGCAATGCTGCGCGCCGAACACCGACTGTGGATCCCGGAGGCCCTCAGCCATTTTGGCACCAAATGTTTGACAACAGGAAATGTAAAAGAACCCATTACTTTCTAATGATCACAAGCACAGAAAGACAAAGCCAAGGGCCAAAAATTGATTGTACACCCATCAGAACTGAAAATGCTGACAGTGTATCAGAGGCAAACCGTGAAGCAGGAAACCAGAATAACTTCTTCAAAGTGTCCTAAAATGTTCATCAGCCCATGAAAATAAAATATTAAATTCTTTCTGTCTTAGTTTAACCAACAAAGCGAATTAAATAATCTTTTTATTGCTGCTCGCAGCAATTCTTCATAAGACAATAAAAACAAAGTATGAAGACACAAGGAGAGGATCTTAAATTTACTGAAAGACGTGTTGGAGCCGGGTCCTTGAAGATGAGGCCCTGGGCAAGTCCTCGGAGCTCCTGTGCAGGGTATGGCGTCGTGAGATTCACTGCCTTTAACCCTTTATCAACCACACAGGCTGTCTCTTCTGTTGTGCCCACATACGGAGCGAATCCTGTCCCTTTCCAGACACGTCCTGTAGCTCAAAGTGTTAAGGATGTTTGGTGTTACAGGCAATGACACATAAGCACTTCACTGCCGCAGCAGGACTTTCTGATTTCAGGGGGTAACACACGAGGTCCCATCTGCCAACAACCTGATGTTCGAAACCAGTGACAGTGAAACTTGGTTTGTTACAGCCGCTGGCTGCAGGCTACACCACCACTCTTACAGACGTCGAGGTCTGGAGAGGGAAATCAGTAGCCATCAGCTGCTGGCAATCCTTGAGGTGGTGATGAGTCAATTTCCATCTCAAGTGTAGGAATCCAATGAGGGCAAGCATAAGCTTGGACATGACCGTGTTTTACAATTTGACGGAGTTTCTCTGTCGATCAGAGGGAGGGGGAGACAAGCTTAGCTCCCACGATGCATTGGGGTCGGGGCACGTGCGAGGAAGTTTGCGTTGCAGAATCTGAAGCAGCCTAATTTGTCAGCAGTTTGCTTAAACGTGTAGGGAACAACATCTGGAGAATCCCTCATTCAGTCCATCCTCTGAGGATAAGAACCTTGAAGACCTGCTTCACCCACACATTTCAGTCTTTGCATGCGTCTGGTCCATTTCGCCCACATTGTTGCCCAACAAGTATCGATTGGACATCCTCTGAATTATTCCCACAATACCCATCACACAATACCGCAATCTGCACATGTTTACATATCAAATTAACAACCTAAGCCTGAAAGGTACAACAGTTTTCCAAATCGAGTTTGCGTCCATAAAATTCTGCCCTTCGCTCATGTTGTTGTATCTCTTTGACCAAGGCAGCCACTCTCAGAGTCCCAGCCCTGTCCTCCATTAGTCCAACCGCAGGTAGCTGGGTATGGAGTAGTTGAACATGAGGAAGTCTAACTTGTAAAGCTGGTAGAGCTGGATCTGCTGTTGAGTGCTGATATTGCTGAAGAACTGAGCCGTCATAGCATCTGTGGTGCGAGTGGACTTGGCATAGCTCGGGAAGCGCAGGGAGTCACCTACACCTACCAGCTGCAGCACATAGTTTGCGTCCTCCTCCAGTGTCTCATACTTGCCCACCATGTCATAGTGGATGTGACACGGGTGGCAGAGCTGGTACACAGTCTGCCAGTGCTCGTTTAGCGGCCCATCCCGCTGTGTAGCCGGGTCCACCAGATACTCGGCAAATTCTTTGAATTTAACATCAGCGCCGTTGAGCAGGGCATCCTGCGTGGCATTCTTGCGGTAGCGGCGGACGATGCGGGTGCCAAAGCGCTTGTGGAAGGATGAATTGTACTTGAGGGTAAACTTGTTGCGATACGCAGAGACCAGCCTCTCGAAGGGCTCACGAACAAAAAGGAACTTGAGGTAGTTCTTGAGGCGGTGATTGATCTCGGCAATGCTGTACTGATTCAGTGTCTTGAGGTTGGAGGGAACATGGGCTTCATTGGAAGGAATTTCCATTGGGTTACTGTATGAGAGAGGCATCATGACAGTGAAGGACAACAGAAACAACAATAACATGTCAATACCACGTATTCATTGTTATTTTTATTTTTGCTATACAGATCACAGAATAGAGATTTTCTAATTAGCGAGGTACCAGACTCACCTGTATTTGCCCCGGCCTGTAAGCACCATCATGACACGTTTCCAGTTGGTGCAGGCTACCTTGGGGACATAGCAGTAGATAAGCTCGTGGTCTTCATCCACCACAAGGTGTTTGAGGTCTCCAGGTGTCAGGACCCTCCGCTTACGACTGGATGCACTGTAAACTCGACAGGCATCAACTACCTGATCCCTCCTGGCCTGATGGAGGACAGCGGCTCCTGATAACTCCGGCTGAGCAGGAAAAACAGAGCAGGGCGAAGAAGAGAAGTGTGAGGGTAATTATAGCACAAGGTGGGAGTGCTGCTGCTTTACTTTAATTACGAAGTTTGCAGCGAAGCGTTGAAAAGAATTGGTGGGTATACAATGCGTGATAAATGATATGCAATGAAGGTCGCCGTCAGGAACAGCGTGGATCCCAGCCGACAGGTTATGGTTAGCCAAATCAGTCTTTTACGTTGCTTACCCAATAAACTGATTTGGCTTTAAAACCCTTTTTAGATCAAACAAATACTTCCAGTCGTAACATGTTTTGTCACCAACATTTATATTTCTCTCATAGAAAACTCATTCAAGTGTAGAATGCAGACACATTTAGAACTCCCCTTTGTTGCCTTAGTGAAATTTGTACTTACATTTAAAGAAATTGTAACATAATCTTGGCCATAAGCAGGTAGCAGTGACCACAAGCATGCATTTTTCAGCTGCAGTAAGGCACTCCAAAATGAGTGTGAGCTGAATCAGAAACAGGGTAGAGAGACAGATATGGAAAAGACAGGCAGATAGATAGTTATTAATCTCTTTATTATCATACTCATCTCTTTATTGGCTCTATCTTTTCCCTTATTTGAGTTGCTCCACAGACTGTGCGAAAGATTAGTCAATGGGTATAGAGGAAAATAATGATATCAGAGAATATTACAGATATTGAGTGCTCAGTATGAGCAGTTCCAGTTGGCAATAATTTATCTGAGACATATTCCATCTTCCCAGCGATTGCTGTGATGAAGCGGACCACGGCAGGAGAGAAAGGATGACGGGGAAGAGCAGTTTTAGGAATGTTTGCTCATGCCTCTTGGTTATTTTTCCTCTGGCTCTAAATTCCCCTGCAGGGCAGTGCCCCGTGCAGGCTCCTCACAGGATCTAGACACATTTTACTGTGGCCTGCATCCTTACCACGCTGTCCCACTCCAAACAGGCATGGCCTTTCAGTAACACACTGCCAAAGGCCGAGCGCGAGGGAGAGATGCTGAAGTAGTGAAACAACTCGGGGACTTCCAGTGGGCTCTGCACGTGAAGGCAACTTAACTAAAGAGCTTTTGTATGGGATTCTCTTTGAAGCCAATCTTCAAACGTGTCTCCAATTGGGCAATTCATCATGCGCACAGCTTGCTGCAAGAACATAGGGGGGTGGTAATATTTTACAACTTTTTATCTTTTAATGACAATATACAGTACTGCAGCATTATCCAGCATGGACATGCCATAACTAACAAGCCACAAAGCAGTCAGTCAAACATGTGAATAATTTCAGAATGGCATCTTTAGCGTACACATCCTGGATCCTCCTTGCCTCTTGTGATCTCTGATGCTCAGACGTCCCCTCTCCCTCTTTCTTTCTTTTTCCTTTCATTTGGTTTCTCCCACTGACTCCCTCCACTCTATGCATACACATAAAACAGGAGGTGGGCGACGATGGAGGTGGACTCCCTCCTCTAATGGTTTGCCCCATATGCCCCATTTTTTTTTTTTTAAATCTTGGGAGGATTTAGAAATACTATCATCACACAGCCGATCCAGGAAATAAATCTGTGTGCAAGTAATTCTGATAGAAAGTTAAACCTGGAATCATTTATTAAACATGGTTCCATAATGGCTCAGTCCCAATTAGAGAAAAAAAGCAACCTCCTTGTGACTAGGAAAAATTGGTGGTCACCCAGGGACTACATTGATTTTTTTCACATTTAGCAATTGCAAGTAATTGCAAGGGTGTTATGACAGCTGGGGTCATGATGCCTTTAACCTCTGGCCTCTGGAGAACCACTTCTGATTGGTAAGCATTTGCATAGTTTGCCTGTGGAGGCCAGCCCGTCTCCTAACAGTTGCAGTCTGGCACAGAGTGACTGGAATCATTCTTGGACGTTTGCAATCTGACAGCAGTGTCTCATTTAGACCGTAACAGGCTGACTCTGATTGCAGCACACTGTTTCCAGCTGGTTATTTTGCTCATATGCCGTATGCAAAAGCAAGGTTGCCCATGTCATTTTGCACTTATATCCCCATCCTGCAGAAACTATGTCACTATTTGTGGAGTCCGTTTCAAAATCTGAGGTTCTTTCTGGACTCTAAATCTAAGTCATCAATGTGAAACTCAGATTGTTCATTGTGAATTTCTGTGTATGTAGACTGCGAGAGATTGTGTGATTTTCACAAAATCATGACAGTTAATTGCTACACTCTTATATTAATACTACTGTTACTTCACCCCAGGTCAAAAAAACACCCCTCTGCAATGCTGCCGTACAACCTAAAGTGTTTATGAAGTCCTGATCACACCAATTGCCAAAAAGCATCTTCTTGTCAGCGCATGGCCTCACACCAGTTTCATATTCTTACAGTTCACTTTATTCATCATCAGTCTAATACACAGAGCCTCTGTCTGTGCGTTTCGTTATGCCTTCACGATCAGGAGCTGAGCATCCCAACCTTTAAACAGGTACATCGCAAATGGATTCATGGATGTGCAAGAAAGAAAGAACTCAAAGAACTTCAAGACAATAACGCTACAAAAGCTAAATTATATGTACTGTGTCATGATATTGCCTAGCAACCACCTAGCGATGGGCTAAAGTGACCCATTTCTTGCATTTATTCACCTTCAGCAAATCATAAAAACATCGTATCACTTTAATTTTACAGCCAACACAAATAGGCCAAAAAATATTGTAGAATGAGCATTTATTGGTTTAAAAAAATGTGTGTGTGTGTGTGTGTGTCTCCACACCAGAAATTTAGTTGTTTTCACACTCCAAAAATGTACACAAAAATAAAAATTTTGTTCAGAGGGAAAAGCACCTTGTTGGCAATACCGAATAGATAATACTCACGTGTGAAAGCAGGTCGATTTTGCAATGTGAGACAGCACAATAGAGCTCACTGCTGCACAAAAACCAACAATTTGTTGCTCAAATGTTGGATCTTTTTTGCACAAGACATAACGTTTTATTCCCGCAGCATACCTTTTGTAGAAAATGTTATATCCAGTTACAATTAAATACTGTTAAAGGGGAGAAGGCTTTTATTTTCAAACCCTGCTGTTTTTGTTAGAATTAATGCAGTTCATCTCTTCCCTTCTTCGTGCTGTTACCCCGCTTTAGGGAAAGGGAAGTTTGTAAGGATGGATATAATGAAGAAGATGTCCTTCTTTTGTACCTCTCCCACTTTTTTGCTCTTTTGTGAGTACTCCAACCCTCCTTACATGATCATGTTAACTCCAAAACATCAAACCCCCCTAAGGTATAACAGTGCTAAGCACATAGCAGCTCTTTGCTGATGAAAATCTCTCTTTTTAAAAAAAAAAAAAGAGGAAGAAGAGGAAGACGCATCAAGCACAAATGTTGCAGCAGGCATGCAGCTCTCCATCTCAGCGGAGTTAAAACAGTGCATTTAACTTGGGCAAAAAAGACAAGGGGATCCTGTCCTGTCTTGCTTGGCCTCAGTTTTCCTCTCCTTACATCTATTCTTTCCATGGGATTACATTCTTCCACTTATCTCATCTTTAGGCAGCCCTGTGAAGTCTCTTGTGCAGTTTTGATGAAGGGAGAAAGAGGAGGAAGAGGTCACTGACCTCTGGCCATGTCGAGCTGTTCCCATGGGAGAGCAGACTCTATTACCAGCCAATATGCCTGCACATTTCTGCCCTGATACTCTGTGGAGCTTGTGAAACAGCATCAAATAGGAGCTGGTGCCATAAAGCGTCATAAAAACGCCAGCTATAAAAGTAGTTAGCAGCTTCACATGATACGGTCAATTTAGTTTGATCTCTTCAGATAAGGGCCTCAAATATTCAGCTCAGCAGTTTCCCCGTGCAGCTGCACTCGATGATGAATGACTCAGTGTTGCAGCATTCAGGCACTACGTATTGATATAGCCGTGATGGTGTGTGACAAATATTATAGTCCCTGTTTCTCTCTGGCAAACGTCATCAAAACTTTGAGATAAGTGAAAAAGCCGGGGGTGGGGTCCTTATACCCACCATGAAAGTCACTGTCAGCGGTGTATTTGCAAACAGGGGAAGACTTTAATTTCTTATCCTCAGATTTTGGGAGGATGAGAAATGCACATTCTGGGTTTTTTTGTTAAAATGTGAGAGAAACTGATGAAAGGGCGACATGGAGACCGCGTTTCCATATTTCAAGTCTTCATTTCCTCGCTGCGGCTGTGTTCTTGTCTCTGAAAGTTGTTATGAGTTTGAAATATGATCTGAGGATCAGCACTGAGTGTGGCAGCGTTGGTAATGAATAGCTTCCTCCTAATCTGCTGATGGTAGCAAAGGAAGAGATAAAGAAAGGAAGCCAGGAAGACAGAAGAAAAAAGAATCTACGTATTCCAGGGAAATTCACTGTTGTGGGCTACAGACTGAAGACGGAAGGTTGCAGGTTCGAGCCCTGTCCCTGTCGTTGCGTTGTGTCCTTGGGCAAGACACTTAAACCACATTGGCTAACGGTAGCGCCGGTCTCTGGCTGCGTGACCGCAGATGCTCGTCTCTGGATGAGTGATCTGAAACCCTCATTTCGTTGTGAGCACAATGACAATGAGTTGCACTTTTGTTTTTTTTATGTTGTTAGCTCTCTTCCACAGTGTGTCCTTTGTCCTCCCCACACTGGCCTCAGCAGTTGACTCGCCCCCCTCCCTGAGCCTGCTTCTGCTGGAGGTTTCTTCCTGTTAAAAGGGAGTTTTTCCTTCCCACTGTCACCAAGTGCTGCTCATAGGGGGCCGTTTGATTATTGGCGATTTCTCTGTATTCCTGTAGGGTCTTGAGGCGACTGTTGAGTTTTGGCACTATATAAATAAAA
>VUQK01037582.1:0-13014 GCA_015106715.1 Bujurquina vittata | reverse complement strand
TCGCTCTCAGACTGCTAGCTCACTTGTTCCTGGGGTTCCCAGTGTATTTAAAGACAAGACTGCAAAAAAGTAAGACTGCTGGGGGCTTTTCAGAAAACACTGATTCTTCTTCACCCATCTCTTGTCAGTCTCTCCCTTCTTGGAGCGGTAACAGTCTTTCTCACTGTATTTTTAGAAGGGTTTAAAAAAAGGGGAAGATCGTCTGCATACAGCAGCACAGTGATGCAGGTCCTGCACCAACACACACATTTGAAGATGCTGGGTGACTGATTTGAGCCTTGTGGTAAGGTGGTATAGGTGTACTTCCATTCTTCATAAGTGAAGGTGAAAAGATGTTGTGAATGAGGGTGCAAGAGTACACTAGAAATAGCTGAACGCAAATCAATCACAGTATACAACCAGGCATCATAAGTTCTTCTGAAAGTCACACTGCTGATGCTGCTCCTTGGGATCCAACACAGATTTGTTTCCTGCTAATGAGAAATGGTTTTCTGTTGATCAGTCCATCCTAGCATGTTTCACGGCCTTTATATGCATGATTTTCATCATACATATGGGGTGCAGTTCAAAGGTGGACTAGTTTTTATATAGCGCTTTTCTATTCGACTGTGCACTCAAAGCGCTTATACAACACATTTACATTTACTCCATTCACACCCATTCACACAAGCACTCCCATGTGTTAATCAAAGCTAAGTGCTTTGATTATCTAACATTCACACACATTCATACTTAAACACTTGGTGTCGGAAAGCAACTCAGGGTTAAGTATCTTGCCCAAGGATACATTGGCATGCAGCCTGGAGCAGCCAGGAATCGAGCCACGACCTTCAGATCAGTGGGTGACCTGCTCTACCTCATGGGATACAGCCACCCCAGCTGTGGTTCTTAGTTTTATCTATCTGAGAACTTATCCATGGGCTTCACATTTGCCATTGCTGCCTTAACATGGATTGGTATGGACTGCACTTGTGAAATAGTTTCCATTTCAGTCAGAACGGGCATCATTTTTGGCGGCTTTTCATCTGGAATATCTATGCAAAGGCCATGAAAAGTACACACGATGTCCCCAATAAATTTATTGGAGTGTCAGCCAAATAGAGCAAACGTGTGATAGATTTTTCTGCAATTAGCATTGGGACAGGTTGAATCAGGGATATTTGTGTCTTGTGTCCCAATACATGAAGTCTACTCTGGACACCGCTATTGCCTGTTGTCTGCTGGGCTAAATCCATGATGTACTAGGATCAGGCCATGGACTCCTAAGGCATCCTGCTCTCCTGTGGCCTGGATGTTTACAGTCTCAACATGTAATGCCTTCAGAAGATATATATAATTCAGTCAAAGAGCAGATAGTGAGCAATTAGTGTTGTCCGGGTTGCATTTGCCATTATTGCGCTAACGCTGTCTCTACCTTACACTATAAAGCACCTTGCAGCAACTGTTGTTGTGATTCAGCACTATATAAATAACCCTGAATTAAATTGAATTACAAACTCCATACAAACTTCCTAACAAAATTCACTTTGAAGCTTGCTTATTAGATATTTAGCAAGAGTTCCTTTCCACTTGTTTTCCGTTTTCAGTCTTGCTCAGAAAAAGGCTTAAGGTATCTGAACTGCCAGCAAAAATTGGTCCAACCGGCTGCTCATGGATTTCAGTTACACTCTCGCTTAGTACATTAAGCAGCTTCAAGATATATATCCTTCTAATCTTCTAAGTAGCAACTATATTATCTTAACACCTATTTTGATCGTTCTTTTCTCATTTAAGGAATTACTTCACATAATACTCTACTCAAACTCTTGTACCCAGCCAAGAATTTTTGTCATAACAGCCACAGTGCATTCTTTTACCGCAAACATTTGCAAGGTCTCTCTCTAGTGCCAGAAATTCCCAAAGGCTCTGCACTTTCTCATTTTTCCTTATAACCTAAGGATTTTTTTTACTCTTAATTATTTTGTCTTCTGATTTACAACCTGACACCAGAGACTAAGTTTTGACATCACACTAACCCAAACAGTTAATGCTGACTTTGCATTTGCCTATATTAGCCCTCATTGACAAATAAATCATTCCTTTCATAGAGACTAGGCAAGAAACACAAAAAATTCCAATAACAATGTTAAACAATGTCCCATCAATCAGACTCCTGAGCTATTTGTCAACATCATTTCCATTCCCAAACACGTATAGGATCTGCAATTGCTCATGATAACCAGAGAATTAAAGGGTTCTTGAATAAAGGAGTTTTGCTGCTAAACAGTTGTTGATTATGTACCTGCAAGTTCCTGTTAGTATGTGTGCGATGTTTGCGATGAGACAAAATATTAATTTGATAAGTCGCAAATATGTTTTGATATTTTTTTAATTCCATGTTTTGAAGAATATCACCAAACACAAAACAAAGTAATAATGGGATACATTGTGGTTATTAAGAAGCTAAAAATAAAATGTAAAAAAAATATTTGGCCCTCTGAACGTGATGCTGTTAGAGTAGCACCCTGTGATCCCGAGATCACCAAAGTGACATTCCAGCCCAGGTTAGCATAAGGGCTTTTCAGTGTGGGAAGGAAGAACTGATGAGGAAGGGACAGGTGTCTTTATCACCAGCACACAGCTTTATCCATAAATCACAAGGCACTAAGGCCCCCCGCAACCACAAGTGAGGTGGATGGACTGTTTTTAGTGTAGCACCAAAGGGTGAATATTTCTAAGGCTTAAGCGTAAGGATAGCAACGTATGACGTGTCATGCCACATTATGCACAACCCCAAGATCGGCCGTTCAGAGAGAGGGAAACATGATCAGGGTGAAGACAGGGGGCTTTGACTGAACCAGGAGGAAACCTACTTTGTGTCAGCCTTTCTTTTCTTTTTTTAAATTTGTGCTTGCACCAAGAATTTTGTTAATATGTGGGATTGTCAGGGTGCTTTGTTGTGGTTCAGCTATGGTTGTGGAACATTGCTACATCATATTCTGTGACTGTCAACAGCTGTATAACTAAACATGAATTACTATGAATGACTTAAGAGTTGTAAAAACTTTTTGTCTAGCTACATGTTCCAGTTATGATAGTTTCCCATACACAGAAGTGCCAGTGTTCATGGAAGGAAAACATTTTTACCTCCATGAAGGCACAGAAATCAGGATAATGTGTTGTAGCTTTAAGGATTTTTTCTCCATGAACACCCAAAGAGGAAAGATGTTCTGATTGTGTGCCATCTAATAGAAGGGGCTGTGCTATCGAAGCAGCCAAATCAGTGCATCTTTACTGTCTGTGCAGTCAAGGACCTAGAATCCTCTTTCAACTGATGGAAGCATGTACTTCTTTAACAATCGGCTCAACTCACACTCTAGCTATAATTTCAACTAGTCAAAGTAATTAACACAGAGCATATTTAATCAGTTTTTTATTTTTTTTCTTCAGCTTTTTTCAACATATATTAAAAAAATTATATGAAAAAATCTAAAGAGAGTGATTGCTAGCCAACTAATCTGATATCAGGGTTCGTACGGGTGCTGAAAATCCTTGAAAATGCTTGAATTTTAATGTTGTCCTTTCAAGGTTTGAAAAATGCTTGAATTTTGGATATGGTGCTTGAAAGTGTTTGAAAATGCAACTTTATTTCTTTCACAACAAATATCAATAGGTCTTTTATGAGATGGATAAATAAAATGCTTGCACGTCTGCGCATGACCTGTCAGTCTGTTTGTGACACCCACCCGGTGTCTTAAAGGAGGTAGCACTGCAGTCAAATGCCAAGGAAAAGAAATGTGTTTTTAGTGTGTATTGTCTGAGCTGTGTGGATATGGAGAGGCAGATTATTCCATGCTTGTGGTGCTGCTGCTACAGAAGCTCGATCATCTCTCTATTTTAATCTCGTTTTAGGCCTTTTTAAGAGCAGCTGGTTAGAGGACCTGAAGGCTCTTGCTGTCAACAGCTCAGACTGATATAAAGGTGCCAGTCCATTGAAAGTTTTAAAAGTAAGCAAAATCTTAAAATCGATTTTTAAATGGACAGGGAGCCAGTGAATGGATGGCATGGCTCAGGGCTGTGTTCATTCTTTTTTTTTATACCAGTTTAAAGGCATGCTGCTGCATTCTGGACTACTTGTAGGTGGTGCATAGATGATTGATCTATGCCAAAGTGCAGGGAATTACAGTAATCCAGGGGGGAAGTGATAATAGCATGAATAACCTTTTGCAGGTTCTGTTGTGGCAGAAGGTTTTACCTTAGCAATGACTCTGAGTTGATAAATACTCATTTTAGTAACAGCACTTATTTGCTTCTCCATTTTAAAACTGTTATCAAAAATAACACCCAGATTTTGGATAGCATCATGACGGTGGAGAGCTAAATGACTCGGAGTGCTAAAGGAGCTGCTTGAGGGGTCAAATTTACAAAAGCATAAAATCTTTGCTTACATTAAGAGGGAAATTGTTTCTCATTGAGGACTTAATGTCACAGACAGTTCAGCAGAGACTTGTATTGTTGGCTAATTTGGGTTATTTGGCTTACACAATGCTTTTCTTTAGTGTCTACCGTAGACACATTGTCTTATATTTCATACTTTTATTTAAAGCAAAGTTATTTGTCAAGTGACTTATAGCGTAATTCTATGTATTTAATGTGATGAAAAAAATATGAAATAATTTTGAATGTGTTATATTTGCATATCTAATATATATCACAGTGGTAATGTGCTGGAAAAACTTGTGCTGGAAAAATGGACCTTTAATGTGCTTGAAAAGTGCTTAAATTAGACATGGAAAAGGTGCACGAACCCTGTGATATGAAATTTTTGGTTTGTATTCCAAGGTGAAAGAAGTTATACTGTAACTGTATAAGGGAAGTCACACAGGGTACAACGTGTCTGAAGCTTAAAGAAATTTAACAACAAATTTTCACCTCTCATAATGTTAATTGCTTACATGGCCCTCGGTGCTGGTAGTGTTACCTTTTAAAAGTTACCTGTTACTTTTAAAAGTTGCTCTGTCTCCCGGCAGCTGTCCTGGGATAGGGGCCCCACCCTGAGGAGGGAGCTCGAGGCACAGCCCAAAGAGATGACTTGGGCCCGCCCTCCTGTAGGCCCACCACCCACAGGAGGCATCATAGGGGTATGTGGTGGGTAGTGGCCAGGAGTTAGGCCCTGGCAGACCAATCCCCAGTTTTCACGACTGACTATTGGGACCTCTCTGGTGACCTACCAGGTGGGGAAGAAACTATAGTTGGGCTCAGCTCAACACACTGGAATCAGTCTCCTGGAGAGTGGCTGGACTCTGTTCCAGCTGGGTTGGGTATTCTTGTATCCCGCTGGTTTGCTGCCTGTACATATGGGCAGTGACAATGAGACCTGGAGGAGTGTTATTGGGAGGAACTGCCTGCCTGATCTGAACTCAAATAGTGTTTTGTGATTGGACTTCTGTGTGAACCATAGTTTGTCCATAATGAACATCATGTTCAAATATAAGGATGTCTATAAGTGCACCTGGTCACCCTTTGCAGGTCGATGATCAATTTTGTAATCGTATCACCAGATCTGCGGCCGTATATTCTGGACACTCGAGTGAAGAGAGGAGATGAGCTGTCTACTGATCTCCTGGTTGTGAGTTGGATCAGGTGGCGGGGGAGGATGCTGGACAGACCACCTAAACGTATCAAGGGGGTGCACTGGGAACTGGTAGAGGCCCCAGTCTGCGAGATTGTCAGCTCCCACCTCTGGCAGACCTTCAGAGGGAGCCTGAGGACATTGAGTCTGAATGGGCCATGCTCCACACCTCCACTGTTGAGGCAGCTGCTCAGAGTTATGGCTGCAAAGTGACTGCATGTTGTGGTGGTAATCCCTGAACCAGATGGTGGTCACCAGAGGTGAAGGGATCCATCAAGCTGAAGAAGGAATCCTATTGGGCTTGGTTAGCCTGTGGGACCTCCAGAAGTAGCTGACAGGTACTGGCAGGCCACTGCTAATCTCACTGACACCCTTTCTGTTGTGGAAGTAGGGTCTGGGGACAGGGGGGATGACTTGTCCATCATTGAGGTGGTTAAACAACTCCTTGGTGGCAGGTCCCCTGGGGTGGATGAGATTTGCCCTGAGTTCCTGAAGGCTCTGCATGTTGTCAGGCTGTCTTGGTTGACACGCTTCTGCAACATCACGTGGAGATCTGGGGTGGTGCCACTGGATTGGCAGACCAGGGTGGTGGTCCCCATTTTTAAGAAAGCAGACCGGAGGGTGTTCCAACTTTCGGGGGATTACACTCCTCAGCCGCCCCGGTAAGCTCTATGCCAGGGGGCTGGAAAGGAAGATCCGTCTGTTAGTCGAACCACCACCCGTGGTAAATAGGACCTGAGTGTAAAGGTGAAGCTGTGGATTTACCGGTCGATCTATGTTCCTACCCTCACCTATATGACCATAGGTGCAGGTATGTACGTAGCTCGACTGGTAAATTGCTTTGGGTAGTGACCAAAAGAATATTGCGAATAGAAGCGGCAGAAATTAGCTTCCTCCAAAGGGTGGCTGGCCTCTCCCTTTGAGATAGGGTGAGGAGTGCCGCCATTTGGGAGGGGCTCAAAGTCGAGCCGCTGCTCCTCCACATCAAAAGGAGCCAGTTGAGGTGGTTCAAGCATCTGACTAGGATGCCTCCTGGGTTCCTCTTTGGTGAGACTCCTGGTAACACCCGCCCTCCTCCTGGGCATGTCCTACCAGGAGGAGTCCTAGCCAGACCCAGGATATGCAGGATAGATTATATCTCTCAGCTGGCCTGGGAATGCTTTGAGGTCCCTCCAGATGAGCTGGTGAGCGGGAGGTCTAGGATTCTCTGCCTAGGCTGCTGCCCCAGGGACCCAGCCCTGGATAAGCGGAAGAAAATGGATGGATGGATGGATGGAAATATCATTTCTATTGCGAATACTACAGCTGTGAAGAGAAAGCAGCAAAATTAGTGATTTCATGCATTGATAATATTGATAATATCTGGATAGCCTTCTCCACTTATCAGGTGTCTGCTCCCATGATGCAGGAGCATGGCTCCACAGAATCCTTCTCTTTTCCACACATGCTATGTAATCAAATCATGTCACATCATAACCCATTAAATACCCACCTTTGTGTAGTCTGAATTAAACATCAAAAGTGTCAACATTCCTAGAACCAATCAGAATGCAAGACTGGATCATGTGACAGGTATTTTCAGCACTGCGCTGAGGAGTGTGATCAGCTTGTAAACACAACTGTACTGTAGGTGAGTCTAGCCTTGTTTTGTGTTCGGTGCTCAAAATTGGCAAGAGGAAGTAAAAGTCCTAGCTAGATTTTCATCGGTGTACCTGTGGAACGATCATTACTGGCTACCGGCCAGCAATAAGCCCCCACCTGCATGGGGCTCCCATCTCCTTTTCTGTGAGGGTCTCTCACACGGTCCGCTCATTGGGGGATCCGACAACCGTGCAAACCGGGCGGATAGGTTGCTCATTATATCCATAATGAGCCCAACTAACATAACAGAGAAGAACATGTAAGTGCAAGATTTGCACATTATATTGTTAAAAATAGCATAAATTTTAAATAAAATGTAATATAACTATTGATAAAATATTACTTAGGATACAACATTAATTTTGTTTTACTTTGAGAGCATCTGGCCCTCACACTCTCTGCCAAGAAAAATTCCAACCATTGGAAATGTAGTTTATGACCTTGGTCATACATATTAACACCTCGTGCTGTGAACATTATGTAAACAACGTTACTTCCTGAGAAATCTGTAAACCACGTGTAGTGTCTGAGCATCAAACTGTTATATTAAACTCCATGCAGGTGTGGCTTCTTCCTTTAACAACAAGGCCTCAAGCTTAGGCTGAATTGACATCAGCAAAAAGGGCCGCTTTGGGTTCTCCTGTTTTCCAAATAAGGAACTTACCATACATCCATATGGTAAGCAACTCCATGGCTGTTCTCCTCACCTATATATGGTAGAGGTTACTAATGTGGGAGTTGACTAGAAGGGAAACAGTATACAATCTTTGCATACCCTCTTCTAAGCGAGCTAGGGCAATTAGAGGTACCCTCGCCCGGGTGACTTTTGTAAAAGTAGCTGTTTTGTAATAAAATATTTGTTGCACAAGACGTGTCGGCGAGGATCTTTTCTCCAGGAAGCACATACACCAAAGAAGATACAGAAAACGATTCATCAA
Organism: Bujurquina vittata; assembly: GCA_015106715.1. Taxonomy (NCBI): domain Eukaryota; kingdom Metazoa; phylum Chordata; class Actinopteri; order Cichliformes; family Cichlidae; genus Bujurquina; species Bujurquina vittata. Next base: position 4,824 of record VUQK01037582.1, on the reverse strand, counting down.
AAGTTTATATTTGGGAATGGCAAACGTTTCTTTGTGAAACTGGCGGTCCATGTGCTGGCATTTAATTGTCATCCACCTGTTCTCTCACTTTATTCACATTGATTGTCCCACGCACAAACCACTATGCCTTACCCTGTTTGTGTCTGTACATTTACCTCGGTGCTTTTGGATTCTTTTGATTCTTGAGTCCATTCAAAGAATATCTGCTTTCTTCTCCAATAGCACTCTTTTTCTGTCACCACTTATTGTACATCCTGGTGCAGATTGAACAAAAAATTATTGAAAACTAAATTTGTATTCTGTTGACATTTTCACAAGTAAATAATGAACCTGGTTCAGGATCAGAATATGATTCAGTAAGGACACTGCTTGTCCTTAATATCTGCTGTACAGTCTATATTTTCCTGGTATTGTTTTAAATCCGCTACACTAGATTTGGACTTCAAAGAAATGCCCACCAAAGAGTATGGCATGGCAACAGAGCCTTTGAAACCCAACACTGTTATGTTATGTTGTTGGAGCGACTGTTCATCAAGCTGACCTCACTTATAAACAAGTTAACTCCAAATAAGGAAACACATGTCATGAGGGGGGAACATGCTCCCTCACTCACTGTGCACTGTATTAACAAATGTATTGAATCAGACACTTTCAAGAAGTGTGTTCTAGGTGTGTAGTAACTTTCTAGCCATGTGGTGCAATTGAAATAAATAGACAGGCGCTTATAAAGCACCTTTCTACCCAGTTGAATACTTTAAGTGCAAATTGCAGACTGCCCCAGCATGAGTGGAACTGGGTCTAGTCATAGATTTCATGTTATTAAAAGTACAGAATTTTTGCTTATTCAGAAAACCCAAATGAAAAGGGTCTTTGAATCTGAATTTGTTTGCCCTACTGCTTTTCCAAGAGTAGGCTACTCTTATTAATGTTTGTATTTTTTTGTTTATTCATTTTGTTTATTGCCCACAAAATATGACTGCCAGGTCTGACAGGCAGGAAATAAAGAGTATGAAGTAGAAGAGGGAGGGAGAGAGAGAGAGAGAAAAGGAGGGAAGATAATAGAACAAATAAGGGAACAGACACATGTACATATATACACACACATACGCACACACACACACACAGTCTTGCTGTGTTATGTTTTAATTTGTGTGTATGAAATGTACTCAGTAATGAGGGTGAGAAGCCACAACTACACCCCGAGGAGCTAGAGGAAAACACGGAAAGACCCAGGGGACCCGGGCCATCCACAGCCCACCCGGGGGTCATCTCCATCACATCTGCCATCACACTCCAGAGGAGGAAGGAGGGAGACCCTGACCCAGACGGAGCTCCCACGGCCAAAGGGCAAGAGGTTCAGAGAGCCAGAGGCAATGAGCAGCCCCCGTGATAAATGCCATGGTGTCCCCTATAACATAAAATTGTGCAGTGAAAGCAACCCACATAATTGAAATAAATTTAGAGGCAATGAAGAACAGGTAAAGAGTGTTATAACTGTATTTTCCTTTTCTTGTTTCCATTATACTGATAAATGCCATGCACGGCAGTAGCTTAATTAGGTAACACGGGGTAAGTGTTTTCCCTGCTGCTGGGAACCTTGACATCTGGCATCTGGCTCCTTATACAAATACAAACATTTGTATAAGTGCAGTTCTGCGTGTCATAGAATTCAATTCTCCCTTTTTTCACAGGTACATATTTACCGTGTTCAGAGTACTTTGCCAACCTACAATGCTGCACATTATGGATTATGAGCGTGACTTCTTTTCCAGATGAATGCTTGACTGCTGAAGGATCTGCTGCAGCCAAAGCTCCAAATATTGTTTGGGATGTGTGGAATAAAAAAACACTCCAAAGTGTGCATTTCACCCTCATATAGTAGGAAGCAGCGGGTTGGTAGATCACTTAAAGTGTTTGATGCGCCAGCTTTTTACAGCTGTTTGAGGTTTCATTTCCTGAGGATTTAAGACAAGTAAATGTGTACTGCAAATCAAACAGTATTCTGTTTTGAAATCTCACAGCTGATTTTTATTGTGTCTCATGAGTCACCTTGACTTTTTAAATTAGCTGCAGGAAAAAATGTGATGAATTTCAACTGCAGACAGCTTGTAAACAGTTTTCTGAGGCTTTCAAGTAGATTTTACCTTTCTCTATGTTGAAAGTATCATTACAACACGGAGAAATTTGTCAAAGCAACAAATAAAAAATGATTTTCTTTAGTGAGGATTTTTACATCAACAGTGAATGCAAGACTGTTTTGTAGAGGGAAACCTAGAGTGCTTCCAGAAAGAAGTTCATGCATAGACAAAACGAATTTTGTTGGGACATTGTGAAGCTTCTCACCACCAATTCGTGTGTCATGGAAAACACATTCATTAGGAAACATGCTGTTGACACCTCAGGTGCTGCCCAACTGCCATAAAATCAGGCTCTGATTCAAAAACATCTGACACTCAGAGTGTTCGCAGGCGGGAAGTAATTTGTTTTACACGCTGGACGGGCAGTTTGCCATTCCAAGTAGCTCTGAAGACTAAATGTAGGTTTTGCAGGAAGTTGTTGCTGTGAGCAGAGCGTAACCTTTGTTTTGGGATGTGTGGAATGGAAACAACAATCCCCTGCTAACAATGGCATCATTCTGTGAGCTCGCTTCCAATTCATGTGACTGAGCAGGATTATCAGAGCATTAGTTTGCCCGAAACATCATAGAAAAAAAATAGCTGCCGTATAGCTTGTGAGCACAGTGAGACAGAGGTCACATGAATGTGGAACCTCAGAACAAACGGTGGATCAAAAGGATCACATCAGCGTTTCCTGAAAACTATCAGGTAAAGATGCGTACTTGGTTGTCCATGTTGGAGCTTGAACTGATAGTACACACAAAGGGAGATGTCTGCCTGTTACCAGACCTGAGTGGCAGACTCACACAGCAAGATACAAGCTTATAGCGTTTATTCACAAAGTGCAGCTGAAAAGTGTTAGAACTGAGGGGCCTGGAGCCAAAAGTTATTATCGTTAAGAGAAATGGACGATATACCAAAACCCCCCGCTCTAGCAGTTTTAACTGTGAACACAATATGGCAACTGAAGGATGGAAGCTAAATCGATAAGCGAATCATTTGAATGGTTTAAACGCTCATGTGAACGTCGACATTATTTCCCCACTCAGGCTCAAGTTGTTAGATAATCACCAGTGTTGGTGCCATCTGGAATGTCTTGTTTTTGGTCGTCTGCTCCCACAGAGGTCATCTTGAACCCTGGTTTTTGTTTTCTACACATTGTTTTGTCTGAATAATGCTACGTATTCACTGAAGGCTTTCTGTTCTGCTCTTGATGTAACTGCACCTGATCAGCTTTGACCATAAGAGAGCCACACTGAGAGAAGACGAGGTGTGTACTCACCCCATGCCCAAATGCTTGACTGCTGGACGTGGGACCAGGACACCCCTGGTTAACCTGTAATAACTGTTTGAATAATGGATTTTATAAAATTAAGAAAAGACTCCTCATTTCCCTGGTCTTCTTGTCATTCTGTGTCGGTCAAAGAACGTGCTAAAAACAGACAAGTTAGTTATAAAATCCTTCTCAACATTTAGCACATAATACTGCTGCCTTGTGAACAGTTTGTTGCTGAACACAATTTTTTAAATTGGTTTAATTTGAGTAGTCACTCTGGCACCATGAATCTCACACCTGACAAAGTATGAAAAACTAAAACTAAGCACTAAACAAAAAACTGAAAATGAATGAAAAAAAGAGCCAAACCACTCTAAAAACTAACTGAAATCAATTTTAATTAAATACAACTAAACTATAATGTAAACTGTTATAACCCTGGCTAGAGCTAGTGACAACACCAACGGGATGGTCAGGGAGGATCTGTGGAAAGGGAGAAACAGAGTTGTCACAGGCTGGCGGATAGTAATTGGGGAGTTCATTGTGAGTGAGTTTATTCATCTTTCGTCTTGGGCAGGCTGGGTTCCAGAGCTGTGAGCACGGATGTGGTGGAGAGTGGATATACAGATGTGTTCCCAGAGAGTGTGGGGCTCCACTGCAGAGCGTTCAGCTAAGATGGGTGCAACAGTTATAACTAGCCCTGAGTTGAACTGTCCACAAAACATATGTGTTACAAGGTTCCACAGAGAAGACAAGAAACAGTGAGGAAGGGATAATGAGCACAATGCTATTTGGTGCTTGAAGGCACCAAATAGAATTCACTTTCTATTGCCTCTGGTCACCATGTTGCAGATGTATGCAGCCTAAGGGGATGCCGTGGAGAACATGATCAATAAGGAGCTTGAAAAGAGGTATAAAGTGAGTAGCCTTAGAAAACCGGTTGATTATGGTGGAGAAGGGTTTGTGAAGGTAGGCGAGTGTTGGAATTATTATATGAACTTTTATTATGGTTTCCTATGAGTTATCATATCTCATGTTGTCATAAGTTGTTTCTATATATTAATGTGGTTTCTTTTATTCTGATGGGTATGCTGGGGTATACTTTTAAAGGCGCTTTCGAAGGAACTGCACACACACACACACACACACACACACATCCCCCACAGCACACACACACACACGTGTACACGAACGCGCACACATGTAAGTCACGTATGCCATGCGCATGCACGTAAGCACACATCCATATATGGTAAATGAGAGGAATGTAAAAAAAAAAAAAAATTAAAATTAAAAAAAAAGAAAGAAATCGAAATTCGCCGTCACGCCCTTTGGCGAAAAATTGTTTTCAAAGCTGTGAGTTAAGACCAACTCCTTGAGGCCTTCCTCCTGAAATTAGAGATGCGTCTTCTCAACCACCTTGGAGGGTAA
>VUQK01037559.1:0-11049 GCA_015106715.1 Bujurquina vittata | reverse complement strand
GTCAAAACGACCCCCTGCGAGCAGCACTTGGTGACGGTGGGAAGGAAAAACTCCCTTTTAACAGGAAGAAAGCGCCAACAGAACCAGACTCAGGGAGGGGCAGTCATCTGATGTGACTGGTTGGGGCTGAGGGGAGAGGACAAAAGACATGCTGTGGAAGAGACTCAGAGATTAATAATAAGTAATGATTAAATGCAGAGTGGGGTGTAAACAGGTAAATGAATCTTTTAAGTATCCTAGGAACCAGTAGAATGGGAGGCAGAGCCTTCAGCTTTCAGGCCCCTCTTCGGTGGAACCAGCTCCCAGTTTGGATTCAGGAGACACCCTCTCTATTTTTAAGATTAGGCTTAAAACTTTCTTTTATGATCAAGCTTATAGTTAGGGCTGGATCAAGTGATCCTGAACCCTCCCTTAGTTATGCTGCTATAGGCCTAGGCTGCTGGGGGGGGGGGTTCCCATGATGCACTGAGTGTTGCTTTTCATTCACCTCTTTTTACTTTGTTTATACCCCCCTCTGCATTGAATCATTTGTTATTATTCATCTCCCCTCAGCCCCTCACAGCAGATGAAAAAGGGAGTTTGTTGGGTTTTCTCTGCAGTATTGTAGGGTCTGTACCTTACAGTACAAAGAGCATTGAGGCCACTGTTGTGATTATGTGCTATATAAATCAATTGAATTGAATTCCATAGTGACAGCATTACTGAGTGTTTGGTTGAAATATAAAGCGTGTGATGAATTCTCCACCAGCAGCTTCACCTCCTCCACCCCTGTGAGGATCTGCTGGACATTTTCATCAGGGTGAGCCACATCTACACAAAAATCACCAAGAAGTTCAGCAAACTTTGCAGAAAGGTGCTGGGGGGTGGGCTGATGCTAATTCAGGACCAGAATTTGGCCTCATCCCAGGCCACAAGCACTGGACTCCATGGAAAACATAGAAGAAAACACGGAAAAACAGGGAACACTCAGACCCAAACCCAAAACCCCCAAAACCCAGGTCTGAAGCCCTGTGTCCTCACAAGGTTTGAACTCAAATAATTCCTCACACACACACACACACACATACACATACACACAAACATAAAGACTACTTACATACACACACACACACACACACACACACACACAGCTGCTGTGAAGGGCAGCAGGGATTTTTTCTGTATCTGAAGGTGTTGAAGGAGGCCAGCAAATGGCTAGAGAGGGGGGGTGTTTTTATGTGTGTGTGTGTGTGTGTGTGTGTGTGTGTGTGTGTTTAAGGGCACTCTCAAGGATTTTCTGTGTTTCCTGTGAGCAACACTGGTGATTTATTCCTCTGTTCCCTCTGAGCCGGCAGCCTGATCCAGCGTGTGTGTGTGTGTGTGTGTGTGTGTGTGTGTGTGCGTGTGTGTGTGTGTGTGTGTGTGCGTGCGTGCGCGTGTGCGTGCGTGTGTCCTCTTGCAGCCAAACCTGCGGCTCAGATGGAAAAACTAAAAAAGTAAAAAAAAAATGAAGCAGAGCTGCTGTGTTCAGGCTCCTCAGGAAACCGGAGCGTCCTGTTTTCCTGCTGTCAGTCAGCTCTAAAACATTCAGACAGACTGATGCTGATCTGTGAGCAGGTTCCTCCAGAGGACAGTGTTTTCAGCATCAGTGGTTCCTGATTGTTCCCCAGGGGATCTTTTTCCAGAATCCAAAGGGAGCGTGATGAGGTGGAGTCATTTCAATCAAAAGAGACAATATCTGCTCGGAGACTCCTGTTACCGTCTGTAAAAGAAGCTTAAACATTTGCTTTTGTTTTCTCACAACTGTTCACTTCATAGATGGCTGCAAATAATAAGAAGCTGAAAGAATGGCACAAAAATGAGCGATGAAGGGTTCAGGCAGTGAAGTAGCTGATGGCGGTTACGGTGTGTGGTTAAAGAAGTTTGCGTAAAGTGTGCGTCAGAGCAACTGCAGGTTCGCTGACGAAACATTTCACAGAATAACGTGAAGCAGCAGCTTTGTGTTGGTGTGTTCTGTGTGTGTGAGCGTGCTTGCTGCGCGTGCACGTTAATGCAGTTCTTATCAGCTGAGCCTTCAGCAGTCGACTCTCATTATGGTAACGATCAGATAAAAACAATGACTAATGACCTCTCAAACGCACACTCGTCCACGTTAGCAGAGCAGTGTGTGAAACACATGCACCGCTGACCTGAAAGTGAAGGCCAGTGGGGACATTCGTCTTCATTTTCCTGCCGTCTGACTCAGCTCTGCACAGACAAGCAGAGGGCAGCGTGTGGCGCAGCACAGACGCAGGCAGGATATTTTGAATGTTCACCTTCAGGCTTTTTAGACCTTTTAAAACCTTTTTAAATGAATATTGTATAAAGGCTCCACCTGTCTGTGGCACACCTGGCAGCCAACAGGCCTAAATGACTGCATTTCACACATTCACACTTGTTAAGGACCTAAATGAAGCCAGGTGTAGTTTTAATTCTGGAAGAATCAAAGACTTGTGAAACCCGGTGATTTGAAATTCCTGATGGAGCAGCAGCTCCAGGATTGATTTTGAGTGCCCTGCTCCCTCACAGTCCAGTCGGACTGTTTCTGGTCACTGTTTGTGCTTGTTGGACCTTCTCAGGCCGTGCTGGGAGCCACAGAGCCTCCTCATACATTTGTGGGCGGTGCAGAGGCAGAATTTGCTGAATTGCAGGGCGCTCTGCAGCAGGATGATGATGATGATGATGATGCAGTGGTTGGAGTGAAACAGAGTGTCAGTGTGCAGAACGCCCTCTGAGGAGTGTGGCTGCATGCAAATGAATCCCAGGAGAAAGCAGTCCAACACACACACTCAACTGTTCCCTGCAGAGAGAAACTATCGCCCACTTTATATTCATTACAGGAAAAACACGCTCGCTAAGTCACAAACCCTCTGGATTCTACTGCTGATGGCTCTGATTGATGATATTATGACTGAAAATTTGGGGTTTTGTTCTTTTCCTCTCCAGCATGAAGTGGCCTGGATGCAGACACGAGAGGTGAAATCAGCTGAAGCGTGCAAACTGTGTGAGGCCATCTGTACGACCATGTGTTTCCCCAGACTGACCATTCACTCACGCGCGCACGCACGCACGCACGCACGCACACACACACACACACACACACACACACACACTCTGATCAGCAGCCATCAGATCCTAGATCACAGAGAATACCATGAAACGTGCATTCAGTGACCCCGTTACCAGCTTAAAAACTCCCTCCTTCTCCGACTCTCTGGTTTCCTCTGACACCCGGTGGATGGATTTTTACCTGAAGGTCTCAGGACGAGTTTTGAACCTGAAGGATGTGACATTCATGCTCCCTCTGAGGGAAAATGGAAGTCTGTTCCTGTTAAAATGGAGTTCTTCCTCCCCACTGTCACCATGCGGTGCACCTTGAGATGCGCTTTATAAAATCCACATAAACTCACAAACCTAACCTTGTGACAAAATAAAAAGCTCTTTCTTTCCCCCAGGGTGCCGTGTTCCTGCCACACAGACCCACATGGCTTCTCTTTACTCTCCTGTGCGGCTGCATTATATTTATTGTTTTGTGCTGCTTTCTTAGCCTCCTGTGTCAATAAAACTACATCGAAAATAAAATCTGTGTGTAAAAAATGTGTGCGCGCAGAACAAAGGTTTGTTTGAATAATGAAGTCTCAGATCAGACGACAGCGCTGGAGTCGACATCTGACGAATCAGATCAGAGCTGCAGATTAAATTCTTCGACTTTCGCTTAAAATCCACACAGTCAGCACTCGCTTACATAACCACATTCATGTGGTGGAGAGCCGGCGTGTGTGATGTGATGAGCTGAACTCTCTCTGAACTCCCTCTGAAAACAGCATGAAGATTTGTGGTTGCACTAATTACAGCCATTAGTCATCTCTCCGAAAACACAGCGAGCCACGAAGCACGTTAAAAAAGCCTCCATGTTTACTGCAGCTGTACGACAGCGAGCTGCAACGTGAGAGGAACGCTGCACGGGCCAGGCTTTCTCGTCGAGCATCGCTTCAACGTTTTCTCTTTATACTCTTCCGGTAACACCAAAATCCACGACAAAGATCCTCACTAACCAACTGATGTGCCAGCTGGAAAGCAAGAACATCCTCCTTCAAATATGGATTCTCCACCAGCTATGACATTATCACTTTTTATTCACTGAACAAACTTGCATGAGGCCAAACAAAGGTGGCGAAGACAATCAGCAGATTTGCTCTCTTCGTATCTCCCTCACACGTCCCAGGTAGTTAATAGAAAGCTGGGGATTCGGAGAAAACACATACATGCCAAAAATCTACGAAGAGAAAGTTCAGAGCGAGGTTTATGGTATGAAATAACACCAAAGGAAGGTAAGACCTCAGTCACACAGACCTACAAAGAGTCCGCGACCATGACATTCTCTGGTCACTAAGAAAAAAACGAGAGGTTGCTGGTTCAGTGTCAAAGAGGGTGCTGCAGCAAAAAGCTCCTTGTGATTGCTTTGCTGATAGCAGGTTGCAAATACTTCCCGTAGTTTGCATGAAAGGCGCTGACTTGTCTGCAAACATGTGCCATTTACTCTCTAAAACTCTGTGTAGTGAAACTGTGGACCCAACCTTCAACGTAAAAGTTTTGTCTTTCGTTACAACCCTCGGCTTCAAAAGGTGCAACTTGTACTTGGAAGGTCGACGTGTCCAGTTTGTGTCACTTTTCACGCTTTCACCAGTCGCTGTCTTCCATGCAAACTTCAGGCAACCGCGGAAATCTGCCAGCAACCAAAGCAACAGGAAAGAGGTTTTTGGTGTACCCCATATACCTCCTTATGACCAGTTTCACCTGCAGACTGCTAGCAACAACTAGCCAATCAGGAATACACATTTTCCCCTAGCGACCGGTGGCTGATCGCCGACCAGTCTCTAGGCTGGCGTGATTATAATGGAAGTCATTTTCAAAGGAAGCCAGCGACATGAAGCTACAAACTTGACACTGCATGAGGGGCTGAGCTGGCCTCAACGATTTCAGCACTGTGACGGTGTGCACGTTCACGTTCACGTGCACACCCTGGGACGATCAGTGGAGACAAAGCAGGCCATGGCTAGTCTTCATCGCCTTAGTGTGAACATAGCATTACTTGTAGCTATTTTAAATGTCACCTCACATACGTATTTATTAATTTCAGCTGGACATCAAGTCCATCCAAGGCTCTAACCCCATTAGGACAGGGGCTGGTCCAAGCATCTCCACCATCTTCACAATGGCTGATTTGGATCCAATAAGTAATCCAGTCCTAATGCTGTTTAATCTGAAATCCTTTTTAGCCACCTACAAGTTTCTGTCTTGCAGGCAGGTGATGAGTGATGTTAGCAGTGGGAGAGGCAGCCTTGCCTCAGAGACATAAAGCTGAGTGTCGTCAGCAGAGCAATGAAAGCGAACAGGAAATTTCTAAGTGGAGGATCCACAAAAACACCATCTGTGAGTTCCCAGAGTCGGACTTCAACCACTGCACCGTGTCAGTGAGGTAGGATGTGATCCACCGATGCACACGGCATCAGTCAGCTAGTTGATGAGAAACAGCTGCACTGAGGACAATGACCATAGACAGCGATGCATCGTCTGAAGCATGGAGGTCATTATTCATCTTCACTGGGGCTGACTCTGTGCTCATCTCAGTTTTTAGGTGATCCTGAAGCTGAGATAGCGCAGCCCTGCTCTAGGATAGTGTGTGTGTGTGTGTGTGTGTGAAATAGGGCAATAATTACCATCTGACTAATCTCTGGCTTTTCCTGTGTTGAAAAAAAATCTATTTATTCATTTTAGTTCAAACAGTTTTTCTGTTACTTTAGCTGTTGAGGCACTCTTTCATTGTCCACTTTGACTGTAATCTGTTGGGCAGACAGGAAGCTGCACTGTCTGTACAGCTCAATGATCTGCTGATAAAAAGAAATAATGCAAAGGTCAAAGTGTGAAGCAGCTTAAAACACTTGTGATCAGGCTGAGCAGCAAATGGAAGATTACTGCCGGACGCCAACAAAGCCCTCAGAGGTCAGGAACTGAGAACAAGGAAACTTTAAAGTCCACATTTAATGAAGCATAAAAATGTAAAGCACCATTGTTGGCATACACAGGCTTTATACACACACATACAACACAACAGTTGTTTCCAGCTGCATATGTGAACATTTACAGAGTGAAGGAGGAGCAGCTGGAACAGTGTTGGAGGTTGGATGAAGTCTCACGTTTGGTTGAGGAGGAAAAAAAAAAAATCAGAAATCTCAAAATAGCTCAACAAAGGCAGCAGAGCACGTGGCAGCTGTGAATGGGCTTTATATGGCTTTGTAAAGCTTAGGAGCTATTTATATCTGCAACATGTAAACTGTGGACAAACGAGAAGAGAATTTCAATGACAACTTTAAGGCTGCTCAGCGAATTCCAGCAATGTCTTGAATATCTTATTTGAATCCTCCTCACAGAAGCAGATGAGTCCATGAAAGCATTCCTGCAGGACACATTCAGCCTAATTTTACACAAACACGTCTACAAACAGTGCTCACCCCACCCCACTTTCACAGACCTCACACACTAACACAAAACTTGTGTTAGAGATCCAACATGTCTGATTACAGGTTAAAAACAGTATAAAACTGCAGAGTTTTCCATTTCTGTTTCTACATCTCTAAACACTTCCTGCTTTCCGGCTGATCTACGCTAACTGCGTCCTTCCACTGTACCCGATACGCTGAGTGTAACTGCTTTATAACAAACAGGTCCAAATGCTGCAGTTCACTGCAGTATTAAAAAAAGCTGACTCGAGTAAAAATGTCATAAAAAAATTCAGATCATTACTACCACATGGGCTTTTCTAAATGTACCAAGCAAATATATTAGGTTTTAAATAGATTTTATCAAAAAAACAAAACAAAACAAAAACACTACAGGTGTAAAAAGCATTTACAGGTGTTTGGCGTGCTGCGCCACAGCAAAGGGCAAAGGTCATGTGGTAATAAATACAAAATAAGGCTACACACAAACAACAGAACACTAGCGTTACGCCACCGTCTGCCCGCTGACGCTTTGCCTCAAAGTGCAGGAAATAAAAAGGTTACTGCAGCGAGATCGTCCTCAAACCAGTATTTATACTGCAGGAGCGTCCCGGTAATGAAGAACCGCTTCAGGAACCTGCAGGAGTCGAAATGCAGCTCAAAGAGACAGAAAATCGGGGAAGTCTGCTGGCAGGGTGCGCAGTAGAGGATATTTTCTGCGTCACAATCAATATGAAAAAAGGCAACTGCAAAATAATAGTTTTATTGTTGTTTTGGCACAGCGTGGAGCTACAGGAACAATCTGCTGATCCAGGCCTCAAAGTCTGAGAACTGCAGATCAGCCCCAAAAATCATTATGGTCCTCGTGGCTCGGTAAAAAATGATGCAAAGCATCTGCAGCTCTTTGATATGTTCTGACTTTAGATGGAAACAGACTAACTGGAGGAGCTTTTAATTACTTGGACCGTTGCTGGACATCAGTCCCTTGAAATACCGGATCTAGGATCCTTGTTGGAACCTTTCAAGAACTCTGCGAGGAACCACTTCTACAAGAGACCAGAGGACACAAGGACCTGGTCCAACGGCTTCAGGCTGCATCTAACAAACAGGTTGTCAGACCGTGAGCCAGCAGAGCTACTGAACCATCGGCACCAGATTTATCACTAATTTGCCCCCGCATCAGTGAGCGACACTGCTGCCCGCTCCGCCTGTCTCCGATTAATCATTTGTTTGAAGCCGACCGGCTCCGGGTTCAGGCTGGCCGAGGTGCTTGTTGGCCCGGGAAAAGGACAGGGAAGGGGGCCAATTTGATTGGCTAAACCCAAACTCCAAACCACACCTTCACTTCTTCACAGATTCCCAAAAAGCATCTCATGCTGTGTATGTGGGAAGTTGGAAATGGGAAACCTTTGCCTTTCTGATTGTAAAAATGAAACAATAAAAGCACCGATTTAAAATGTTTTTGAAAAGAAAACTACATTTATACGCGTTTTGCTGTTTGGACAGATGTTGATTTCTTTGATGTTCTAAACTAGTTTCCCAGCGCTCACCTTTAGGCTTCCCCTGATTTCAAAATATGAAAATTCCTGAGACACAGGAAGCTGGAGAGCTGATGTGGTATCCAATCAAGTGTCTTGGATTCTAGCACTGAAACATCTCAGTGAAGACCACAGGAAGAGGAGGGAACAGAGGTTCGCGTTTACCGGGTCGCTCAGCTGAGCTCGACTGTGTTAGCCTAAAGTACCTCAGGAAGTTTAATTAGAAAAGATCCAATCAAAACTATTTATTAGCTGGAGATCAACCTGTAAAAGTCTCACACAATCCTTCACAATGACTGCCAACTGCTGAAGAAGAATATTTTGGGCTGGTTGAAAATTCAGCACAGAAAAACTTTTTTTCACCAGGTAAGTGCCCCGTACAGCACCTGTCCTGCCACAGTCCATGTGTCCACCGGGTTTGGGTGAGTCCGATTGGGGCCAGGTCCACCTGAGGAGCGTGGGTAAGGCAGGTGTGGCTCCGGTCCAGTCTGGCGGGTCATACGGTGGTCATGAGTTTAAGCGAACCCGACCTGAACCGGAGGATCTTCTTCTTCAGGTTGTGAGACGCCTTAATCTTGACAAAGGCCTTCGCCTGAGCTGAAGTCATTTCCTGCCCCGTCACCCTGACCCCAGCTCCCCTTAACTGCCCCCGGCCCCGGCCCATGCCGCCCCCTCCACTCTCCTCAGTATCGCTGGTGGTGGTGCTCCCCTCCACGTACTCCTCCTCGCTTGACTCGCTGTCTCCAAAGCAGTTTGTGGTGTAGTTGGACCGCTCGTCCTCACTGGTGTCCACGATTGTGGAGTGAAAGAGTGACGCGCACTCGGCTGAATACTCAGAGTCACTTCCTGCAGCACAAGAATACGTGCCATTCAGCCGCGCTCCGGGGGACGGGCACATGCTGGCTGCAGTGCTATTAAGCAGCTCCTTTCTCTGACGGCGCTGGGCGCGCCTGAATGCCTCGTCATATGGGACCTCCATGATGGCACGTAACCGCCGGTAATCGTTTCGTTTGTGCTTTGGTTTGGCAACGACCACGACCTGGTCGCGTCCATGGTGATGATGATGGTGGTGGTGGTTCCCACTGTAGCAGTGGTGGTTTCCATGGTGATGGTGCTTGGATACACCTGGTCGCGTACCGTTTGGTGCAGATGGGGTGTGTCTGTCCAGGACTTGGCCTTCTGGGATGGATGCAGGAAGGCGTCTCATTTTGGAGGAAGCACACCTCTTGGAGACCTTGATGTGGGCGGATCCTCCATCTTCCAGGAACCGGGACTTTTTTGAGCCGGACCTATGCTGGGATTTGTCACCTCTTCTCTCTGACGGAGGCTCGTTGTGTTCGGAGGGCTGGCTCGTCTTCACCCATGAGGGGTTCCTCACTTTGACATTCTTGCTGCCGCCCTTGCGGAGTTTGTGCTGCTGGGTGGGGATGTACCTGCTAGTGACCATGTGACTCCCTCCTCCTTCGCCCGCTGCTTCGTCCTGACTCTGGGAGGAAGACCCCAGACTGGCAATCTCCAGCACGGACCTATCACCTCGCTCCGCAGGGCCACCTTGGATGAGCTTGGGGCTGTTTCTGGGAGTACCTGACTGCGTTTTGCTGACTGGAGCAGATTTCAGGAGCACCTCCTGGTCAGGGGGGCGACATGGCGGCTTTGTCTCTTTGGGGGAGGAGTTAGCCTTGGGACTGCCCAGTTCCCTGAAGTCTTTAGGCAGAGTTTTTGTGGATGAATGAAGAAGAACCCCTTTGCTCTTCTTTCTCAAACTGTTGGTGCTGTTGTCGTTGGTTGCAGAGTAGCTGCTCTGTAAGCCGTACCGATGAGGAGAGCCGGACTCGCCGCTGCCCCTCCTGAGGCCGTTATGCTTCACATCAAGGCTGCCACCTGCAAATACATTCTGGGTCTCCTGCTCATTGCATTTACTCTCCACAGACCACAGCCTCTGTGGAGACGAGGCCCCTGCACCTTCTGCTGATGTTCTTTCAGTCGGCCAGGAGGGTTTAAATTCAGATCCTCTCAGAGTCCCTAAACTAGAACCAGAACTGGGACCAGACACCTGCCTCACGCAAAGACTAGCCTGCCTAAGGATGCTTTTTGAGGGGTCCGCGCTGATGCTGGTCCTGGGTTTGCTAGTCCTGACTGGCTGGGCCCTACGCTGCAGAAGGCCGTAGATGTAGCTGTCCAGTCGCTTATGGGAAGTGTATTGGGAGGAAGAAGAGGAAGAGGAGGCCAGCCAGGAGGAGCTGTGAGATACGTGAGGGTCTGAAACAGAGGCAGGAAGAGCCGCAGTTTCTACCTCATCTCTGCCATGACATCCATAACCAAACATCTGCAGGAAGGCGGGGCTTTGGACCACCACAGCGTGCAGCGGGCTCGGGTAGCGGTAAACATCAGTGCCGTTTCGAGCCACCAGGTCACAGTGGTATTTAGACTGGATGTCAGTGGAAAGAAACGAGGAGACGGCATCCACAGTGGGCGGGTTCGGAGCTGACAGCGAGCGGCGGACCGTGCCAGAAGAAGAACAGTCATCACAAAGTCCTCCAACCAGGACGTCACACTCCAAACAGCTGGCCGGCTCATCTGGAGACAGAAAGAATGTGACATTAGTGAGCAGATCGGGGTCGTCAAACGTGTTAATTTATACGGCTGAGTGTGTGACGGTGAGCGCGTGCTTCCACTTCACAGCTTCAAACACAAACAGTGTGAAGGGCTGTGAGCTGAGTTTTACGCTGCTGTGTTTGCTAACAGCTGACAGGAAGTTCACGGAGAGCAGAGCCGTTTCCAGGCAGCGCTGCTCTGATGAAACGCTCTGCTGAGTGTGGTAATGACTGTTTGCTGTGCTGTGGACGCTCAGGCATTAGTAAGTGGAAAATTCTTTCAGTGGAGACAGTGTGCTATGAAATGTTAACCCTCCACATCCACCACTCTCCCTGGAATGGAAACAAAATGACACACATGTCTGAACAGAGCACCCATTTAGACGGTACTCTGTGGGG